>JADBJO010018250.1:20000-35737 GCA_016801955.1 Conus betulinus | reverse complement strand
ACCTTCGCCCAAAAACCCTGACTGACTCTACCGCCACCCTAATTTAATCAAAAATCCCTAACTCTGAACCACTTTTACATTTTTTTATATATTATAAAGGGAGGAAAAAAGGAAAAGAAAGGAAAACAAGAACAAAAACAAAACAAACCCCCAAAAATAAGAATCGAAAGCAAAAACATACAAACAATTAACAGCTTATTGCTTGTGTGAATGCCCTAGCTGACGCTAGCTGACCCCGTGATCATACATTTGCTGTTCCCAAACAAAACTTTAACATGTTGTGTCCCTGTCGCTTCCACTGTCTTATTCGTTTGTTGGATGCGCTCAAGTGGTTGTTGCAGCGGCCCTTACACGCACACAAGCAACGCGTGTAGGGCCCCCTAAGTGCTTTTGAAGGGACACCCTGCCCCACTTCTTGTTGACGCCATTTCTGCCACCATGTTAATGCCCCCAGTTCAGTTACTGAATAAACTCACTATTGACCTGATCCGACAGAAGTTGGAAGACCAAAAATCCCTGAAGCAGCGAAACAAATCAGTGCTTCTTTGAGGATGAGTTTCAAACCAAAGAAATCAAAAGTCTTCTCCCTTTCATCATTTTGGATTTGTAAGTATAGACTTTAATAAACTTGAAAAGCGAGGAATCTGTTCGGCCGGACGAAAGGGACAAACAAATTACAAGACAAAACACGACGCGGTTCGACCTCTTGGGTCTGTCTTCAGGCAAGATAAACAACATTCAGGACAATGAAAACGAAGAAAGAGTAATCACTTAACTTCTTAAATTGGGCACAAAATGGACACTGAAATTTGAGAAGACAAGTGATTGCTCGTTCTTCGTTTCACTGTCTTGAATTTGGTTGGTCTTGCCTGAAGAAGGCCAAAGAGGTCGAAAGGCGTCGTGATTTGTCTTGTAATTTCTTTGTCTCTTTTTTCGGCAAAATAATATACCATAATTCTTCTTTCAAATTTGTTGAAATTTCCGCCTGCAGCCACCTACTTTGAGACGAAGGGACTTCTATAATTACGTTCCTTTACATCAATTTTTCCATGACTTATTTTAAGTGACCGTTGGACAGTAATGTTTCTTTCGTGGTGTTAGAAACACCATCAACCTATAGGCGGTGTTCTGTATAAGGCACCACAGGTGGGACTGCCATAGCCACTGAAGACATGACACAGACGATTCTCATCCGGGAGACGAAAGTCGACTAGAGTCAGGCGAAAACAAACAGTTTGCTCTTCAAAACACGGAACTCAACGATTCCCATTTCTGACAGTGAGGGTTTAAATATTCATTTGTTTTTGGTTCAGCGTCGGTCCTGTCATCCCGTTCCTCCGGTCCCCCTCTTTCCAACCCCATCCATGTCAAGTCATTGCCATAGTGACCGAGAACTGGTTCACAAGCACTCCTCCCTCTCCCCTCCTCTACGCCTCACCCCACTCCCCCCACCCCCACCCCACTATATGTTAATTTTAGTCGTTTGTATGCTCTTGCTTTGTCTGAAACAAACAAACAAAACACGACAGATCGAGGTCGTTACTTAAGTGTGTGTGTGTGTGTGTGTGTGTGTGTGTGTGTGTGTGTGTGTGTGTGTGTGTGTGTGTGTGTGTGTGCACGATAGATCGAGGTTCGTTACTTAAGTGTGTGTGTGTGTGTGTGTGTGTGTGTGTGTGTGTGTGTGTGTGTGTGTGTGTGTGTGTGTGTGTGCGTGCGCGCGCGCTCGTGCGCGCGTGAATGTGTGCATGTATGCGTGCCTGTGTGCGTGTGTGTGTTTAGCGTTCATAATATAACGGCTCGGTTCTTCAACATTACTTTTCATGTTTCGACTTCCGCCTGCAGTCATTACACTTTGAATCTTGATTAACGACCAATCGTTGACTTTTCCTGGGCCAACAGGCACTACTGACCCGCTATCACTGGCGTGTGCCGATGACAGGCCGTGTAAAGGTGTTAACCAGGTGTGCAAGGACTCGAACTGCGTGTGCAAGAATGGCACCCACAACACTGGGACCAGCAAGCTGGAGTGCCAAGAAGATACGACTAAGAGCGTGACGCAAGGTGAGATGGAGGGAGGGGGAGGGGGGAGGGATTAGAGAAGGGTGTGGGTGGGTGGGCTCATGGGCAGGGATGCACCTCGCATGTTCTCAGATATGCATGTGCGCAAACTCACACATACGCACGCACACGCAGACGAACACGCGCGCGCGCGCACACACACACACGCGCGCACACACGCACGCACACACACACACACACACACACACACAGAGACACACACACACACACACACACACACACGCATTCACCACACACATACGCACACACACACACACACGCACGCACGCACACACGTAAAAGCACACACAGGCACACAGACACACACACAGACACACACACACTCACACACACACACACACACACACACACACACACACACACACACACACACACACGTACGCACACACACCCATACACCCACACACACGCACGCACACACACACACACACACACACGCGCACGCGCACGCGCATATATATATATTTATATATATGCGTGTATGCGTGTGTGTGTGTGTGTGTGTGTGTGTGTGTGTGTGTGTGTGTGTGTGTGTGTGTGTTCCGTTTGTTGATCCGAATACAAATCCACAGCTTTCGTGTGATCTCCAAGTTGTGCATGGCGACATATCGCCATCCTGTGCAGATCAAACATCAATCCCTTCAGTGCTGGGAAAACCCGCGTTAATCGTATTTGAATGAATAAAACCCCATGAGGAAGTGAAACGATGCAGGCTTTCCAAAGGAAATGAAATATATCACACCTTTCCGCTGGCATCCAAAGAGATTAAAAGCGCCATACTTACTTACTGTTAGCCGGAAGAGAGCTCACGAGGATAGTGAAGAAGAAAGAGAAGGGGGGACGGGGGGGGGGGGGGGGGGGGGGGAATAGATGCATGGAAGTTTGAGAACGTTGCTGGGCTGGGGGGGGGGGGGGGGGGGGATGTTAGCTAATTAAACAACCCAAGACAGACAGTACCGACAGACTGACAGAGACCGATTTCTGATCATTGTGGTCTCTTCAGTAGCTCCCTCCATAAATAACAACCTTCGCCCAAACCCCTACCTGACTCTAACGCTAATCCTAATTTAATCTAACCTATCCCTAACTCTTAACCGTTTAGAATTTTTTTATATAATAAAAGGAGAAAAAAAGAAAGAAAGAAAAAAAAAAAAAAAAAACAAAGAAAGAAAGAAAGAAAAACAAACAAATAATTAAAGCTTCTTGCTTTTTGATAATGCTCGTGAGAGTGACCTCCCTTGATCATAACATTTGCGTTCCCAACAAACTTTGACATTTTTTTCCTGTCGCTTTCGCTTTTTGTTCCGTGGAGCTATGGTTGTCAGCGGCTAAAGAACTGCAGGCGTCAAGGCTAGCTTGCTGAATGGGACATGCACTTCCTGGTGCAGAATCTGACCATGTAATGCACAATTTTCCAGACTGAAAAACCACCGACACCAACGCTTCCAACTGCTGGGGTGCAACATCTTCTGACATAATTGGATCAGTTTGAAAAAGATGGGAAGATAAGGTTAACGGAGGAAGGAAAGGAGAGGAAATGGTAGAGAGATCCACCGCGAAGGAATCCACGACAAACTGGATCAGCCTGAAAGTCAAAAAGCAATGGGCTGGGCAGTTTCTCCACTACTGTTTATTTTGCCATTGGAGGTGACGTGTATAGAGCATGAGCATGAGCCGCATACATTCAACAGACTTTGGGAAGGGATACCAAATGCCCCCTCTAAAAGCTTTCATGGATGACACAGCAGTCCTTTACACCAAAGAAGTTGGAAGACCAAAAATCCTGAAGCAGCGAAACAAATCAGTTGCTTCTTTGAGGATGAGTTTCAAACCAAAGAAATCAAAAGTCTTCTCCCTTTCATTCATTTTGGATTTGTAAGTATAGACTTCAATAAACTTGAAAAGAGGAATCTATTCCGCCGGACGAAAGGGACAAACAAATTACAAGACAAAACACGACGCGGTTCGACCTCTTTGGTCTTCTTCAGGCGAGATAAACAACATTCAGGACAATGAAAACGAAGAACGAGTAATCACTTAACTTCTTAAATTGGGCACAAAATGGACACTGAAATTTGAGAAGACAAGTGATTGCTCGTTCTTCGTTTCACTGTCTTGACTTTTGTTGGTCTTGCCTGAAGAAGGCCAAAGAGGTCGAAAGGCGTCGTGATTTGTCTTGTAATTTCTTTGTCTCTTTTGTTCGGCAAAATAATACACCATAATTTCTTCTTTCAAATTTGTTGGAATTTCCGCCTGCAGCCACCCTACTTTGAGACGAAGGGACTTCTATAATTACGTTCCTTTACATCAATTTTCCATGACTTATTTTAAGTAACTTGTTTCTTCATATCAATTATTTCCCAGTCTCTTTTCCAACCTTCACTAACCCCTTTGAGGAAACCGTTGGACAGTAATGTTTCCTTCGTGGTGTTAGAAACACCATCAACCTATAGGCGGTGTGTTCTGTATAAGGCACCACAGGTGGACTGCCATAGCCACTGAAGACATGACACAGACGATTCTCATCCGGGAGACGAAAGTCGACTAGTCAGGCGAAAACAAACAGTGCTCTTCAAAACACGGAACTCAACAATTCCATTTCTGACAATGAGGGTTTAATATTCATTGTTTTCAGCGTCGGTCCTGTCATCCCGTTCCTCCGGTCCCCCTCCTCCCAACCCCATCCATGTCAAGTCATGCCATAGTGACCGAGAGCTGGTTCACAAGCACTCCTCCCTCTCCCCCTCCTCTACGCCTCACCCCACTCACCCCACCCCACCCTACTATATGCTAATTTTAGTCGTTTGTATGCTCTTGCTTTGCCTGAAACAAACAAACAAAACACGACAGATCAAGGTTCGTTACTTAAGTGTGTGTGTGTGTGTGTGTGTGTGTGTGTGTGTGTGTGTGTGTGCGCGCACGATAGATTGAGGTTCGTTACTTAAGTAAGTGTGTGTGTGTGTGCGTGTGTTTGTGTGTGCGCGCGCGCGCGCGTGCATATGCGCATGTATGCGTGCCTGTGTGCGTGTGTGTGTTTAGCATTCATAATATAACGGCTAGGTTCTTCAACATTACTTTTCATGTTTCGACTTCCGCCTGCAGTCATTACACTTTGAATCTTGATTAACGACCAATCGTTGACTTTTCCCTGGGCCAACAGGCACTACTGACCCGCTATCACCGGCGTGTGCCGATGACAGGCCGTGTAAAGGTGTTAACCAGGTGTGCAAGGACTCGAACTGCGTGTGCAAGAATGGCACCCACAACACTGGGACCAGCAAGCTGGAGTGCCAAGAAGATACGACTAAGAGCGTGACGCAAGGTGAGATGGAGGGAGGGGGAGGGGGAGGGATTAGAGAAGGGTGTGGGTGGGTGGGCTCATGGGCAGGGATGCGCCTCGCATGTTCTCAGATATGCATGTGCGCAAACTCACACGTACGCACACACACACACACACACACACACACACACACACACACACACACACACACACATACACGCGCGCGGGGGCGCAGACATACATTTAATATATGCGTGTGCGTGTGTGTGTGTGTGTGTGTGTGTGTGTGTGTGTGTGTGTGTCCCGTTTGTTGATCCAAATACAAATCCACAGCTTTCGTGTGATCTCCAAGTTGTGCATGGTGACATACCGCCATCCTGTGCAGATCAAGCACAATCCCCCTCAGTGCTAGAAAACCCCGTGTTAATCGTATTTGAATAAAAACCTATGAGGAAGTGAAACGACGCAGGCTTCCAAAGGAAATAAAATATATCACACCTTTCCGCTGCATCCAAAGAGATTAAAAGCGCCATACTTACTGTTAGCCGGAAGAGCTCAGGAGGAGAGTGAAGAAAGAAGGAGATGAAGGGGGGGGGGGGGGGGGGGGGGGAAGGGAGGCATGGAAGTTCGAGAACGTTGCCGGGGGGGGGGGGGGGGGGGGGGGGGGGGAGGGAGGGGGGGGGATGTTAATTAAATAAAGAGCCCAAGACAGACATTACCGACAAACTGAGACAGACCGCTCTCCGATCATTGTGGTCTCTTCAGAAGCGAGTTCCAAGGCCCCATCCCTGACGACAGAGCCCAGCTTGATTCCCTGTGGCCTGGACGCCAAGGGTGGAGGCCACAGCCAGCTGTGCCACGTGAACACGTGCGTGTGCGAGCTTGGTTCAGCCCTATACCTGGCGCCTACGACTTGGAGTGCAAAACGTCGGGGGAGGGGGGGGGGGGGGGGGGGAGGGGGGAGGGGGGATGGAGACTTGGAGACTGAGAGTGGGATGTTGGAGAGGTGGGGCGGATGGTGGAGGGATGGGGGTTCGGGACACACACACACACACACACACACACACACACACACACACACACACACACACACACACACACACACACACACACACACATGTGCGCGCGCGCGCGCGCGATCTACTTAAAATCAGTATTGAGCTAACGAGACGTGAACACAAGTATGATATATTTAGCCGATGCAATGTTATCAAACGTTATTGGACACACACACACACACACACACACACACACACACACACACACACACACACACACATTAACAGCAAAAAGAAACCGGTCCCGCTGCCTCAATTTCTTTCCACGGCATCTGTTTCCGCTCGTTGTAAAAAAAAAGATCAGCAGTGCATTGAAATTTAAAGCATTTGGTGTTTTTTTTGAAATGATTGGTCAGACTTCTCATTCCACGCTCACGAAAAATCAGATTCTAAACACAGAATATGTAACACGTCTGTGAGTTCTCCAGCGTTGCAGTTTCAACATTCTTCTTCATTAAAGGCCACACTTTGTAGTCTTCGTCTCCAAACACACACACGGTATTTCAATCGATTAAAACCTGCAGACGAGACAGTCACATTTTAAACAGTTTCTTAAGATAATGTGAAGATAATGATGAATTTCCTTAAAAAAAAATATTGTTTATCCAAGTTGAATGTAAGTACTTATCTTTTAAAGTTCTCGTCATTTTAGGCTTTCCTGCTGCTGCTACTGTTGCTGCTGCTGCTGTTGTTATTGTTAGAGAAAAGTAAAGTAAAGTGATTCAGCCACATAGTGCTTAGTGCGAGTTCAGCCAGTGTAGCATGTGTGACAGGGAAAAAAAAAAAGTATCGGGCAATACTTACCTCCAGTGTATGATATAGCTCGTGGGTAAATCTACAAATAGTACCGCTGAGCTTTGATCTACGAATCAATGTTTACAGTTGTCAGCCAAAAAAAATGCAGCTAAATCCAGAACATCTACTCTGGAAACTAAACCTCCCAAAGAGACAGACAGACCCACTGCCTGCCTTCTCTTCCATCCTCACAATCTGCCCATCTGCAGGATCCTGAAGTCTAACTGGCACATAGTAGAAAATCATAAACCTGCCTTTGAGACCAAACCAATGATCACTTTCAAACGTGACAAAAACCTCAACGACCTACTGGTGCGCTCTAAGCTGAACAAAATATCCACACCTAAGCCACCAGGTACTTTCCCCTGCTCAAAACCCAACTGCAAAATCTGCTCTCTCACCAAACCAGACACCATCTTACATGGCCCCACGGGCTCTTTCACTATTAAACGCACTTTCTCCTGCCAAACATCAACCATGTCAAAGTCTTGGCACTTTGGCAATCGAAGAGTGACAACTTGGAACGCCTTATGCAGGAATCTTATCTCATTGCCAAACTGGGGGCACTGTCCATCCTCATGGCATCATCAACGTCCAAAAGTAGTAGTATGTACCATTCTACCTCTGCAGCTCCAGTCTAAATATCCTCCACCTACACACACCCATACTACCCTACCTCCCACTGTTTACCTCAGACATAGGTTGCAGCTATCATCTTTTCCCTTTTCCTACACTCTCCGAGTCTCACCATTTGCTACGTCAATCGACTTACTCCCCACCCCCCCCCCCCTCTGCCCTAGTAATGATGTGTGTAGGGGTGTTGGTAGGTATGGCGGTTGCTGGGGGTGGAGGCGGGGGTAACCAATGAACAAGGCTGACATTACTAATGGAACACACACAACACACACACACACACACACACACACACACACACACACACACACACACACACACACACACACACACACACACAATAAAAATAGAATGCTAGCTCCTTTATCGCTGGTCGTTCCCCCTCTCTCCTTTCTTGGCTGGCGCCTTTATTTCGCTAGTGTTACTGCACTTACCACCGCTTTTAAGGTGTTGATGGTAAGAGGGTATATTACTTAAAACCTTTATTACTTTATCATCATCATCATCATCATTACTTTACTGTTCTCTTCATCAACATCATTACATCACTACATTTAATTTACAACAACACTGATGTCATTGTTATTACCGTCAGTCATTTTCACCTTTATGCTTCTAAGCATTATGTCCTATTATCACTAATCCCATTGCCGCCATAATTGTAGAATTAAAATAATGATAATACTTAGAAACAATAACTTAATTTTTAGAGAGAGAGAGAGAGAGAGAGAGGGGGGGGGGAGGGGGAAGAGAGAGAGGGAGAGAGAGAGAGAGAGAGAGTGTATAGGTGTGAATATGTTGCCCCCCCCCCCCCCCCCCCCCCCCCAGTCAGTATATAAAAACCCATCCCCTTCTTCCCTCCACCCTCTTACCATCAACACCTTAAAGTTACATGTACCAACCCATCACTTCAGTCTCAGCCCACAATATCTTCCCACTACACACACATACTACCATATATCCCACTATTTACCTTATACATAACTTATAGCTATCTTCCTTTCCCTTCTCACCACACCCTCTCTATTTCTCACATCAGTCTATTGTTTATTCAGATACTTGTCCACTCCATTTCCCTCACTTCATTTGGTTTTCTTTTATTTTTATTTTCATTCACTATTTCTTCAACATGTACTCCTGTTCCATCTTCCTCTTTCCTATGCATATGTTGTGGAAATGTTGATAACCACACACACACATATCCACACACACACACACACACACACACACACACACACACACACAACCACACACACACACACACACACACGCACACACACTTCACCATCGCCTTAGCCTCCGGGATTGTTGCCACGGCAACCCTGCTGTTTAAGAATCCTCTAACCCACTCTCCTTTCTCCCCCATACCTACTTATTGACACCAAGACTGGTAGTAATCTTGTCTCTTTTTTTATATATATATATTTTGACCATTATTAGTATTCCTATCAGTAATATTATCATCATTACGACTTTGACTCGCACATTATTTCCCCTCCAACAGCCTCGTTTTCATTCAACGCCTTCTTTCTTGCGCTGAACACAGAAGCGATCAAAAAGCTAAGTGCATTTTCGTTAATTTCCGCCTGCAGTCGTTTCACTTTGCAACTATATCTACGAATCAATGTTTACAGTTTGTCAGCCAAAAAAAAAAAGACCAGGCAATACTTACCTCCAGTGTATGATATAGCTCGTGGGTAAATCTACAAATAGTACCGCTGAGCTTTTGATCTACGAATCAAAGTTTACAATTTGTCAGCCAAAAAAAAAAGTACCGGGCAATACTTACCTCCAGTGTATGATATAGCTCGTGGGTAAATCTACAAATAGTACCGCTGAGCTTTGATCTACGAATCAATGTTTACAGTTTGTCAGCCAAAAAAAAAGTACCGGGCAATACTTACCTCCAATGTATGATATAGCTCGTGGGTAAATCTACAAATAGTACCGCTGAGCTTTGATCTACGAATCAATGTTTACAGTTTGTCAGCCAAAAAAAAAAAAGTACCGGGCAATACTTACCTCCAGTGTATGATATAGCTCGTGGGTAAATCTACGAATAGTACCGCTGAGCTTTGATCGACGTATCAATGTTTACAGTTTGTCAGCCAAAAAAAAAGTACCGGGCAATACTTACCTCCAGTGTATGATATAGCTTGAGGGTAAATCTAAACAAATAGTACCGCTGAGCTTTGATCTACGAATTAATGTTTACAGTTTGTCAGCCAAAAAAAAAAAAGTACCGGGCAATACTTACCTCCAGTGTATGATATAGCTCGTGGGTAAATCTACGAATAGTACCGCTGAGCTTTGATCTACGAATCAATGTTTATATTTGTCAGCCAAAAAAAAGTATCGGGCAATACTTACTCCAGTGTATGATATAGCTCGTGGGTAAATCTACAAATAGTACCGCTGAGCTTTGATCTACGAATTAATGTTTACAGTTTGTCAGCCAAAAAAAAAAGTACCGGGCAATACTTACCTCCAGTGTATGATATAGCTCGTGGGTAAATCTACGAATAGTACCGCTGAGCTTTGATCTACGAATCAATGTTTACAGTTGTCCGCTAAAAAAAAAAGTATCGGGCAATACTTACTTCCAGTGTATGATATAGCTCGTGGGTAAATCTACAAATAGTACCGCTGAGCTTTGATCTACGAATCAATGTTTACAGTTTGTCAGCCAAAAAAAAAAAAGACCGGGCAATACTTACCTCCAGTGTATGATATAGCTCGTGGGTAAATCTACAAATAGTACCGCTGAGCTTTTGATCTACGAATCAAAGTTTACAGTTTGTCAGCCAAAAAAAAAAGTACCAGGCAATACTTACCTCCAGTGTATGATATAGCTCGTGGGTAAATCTACAAATAGTACCGCTGAGCTTTGATCTACGAATCAATGTTTACAGTTTGTCAGCCAAAAAAAAGTACCGGGCAATACTTACCTCCAGTGTATGATATAGCTCGTGGGTAAATCTACAAATAGTACCGCTGTGCTTTGATCTACGAATCAATGTTTACAGTTTGTCAGCCAAAAAAAAAGTACCGGGCAATACTTACCTCCAGTGTATGATATAGCTCGTGGGTAAATCTACGAATAGTACCGCTGAGCTTTGATCGACGTATCAATGTTTACAGTTTGTCAGCCAAAAAAAAAAAGGTACCGGGCAATACTTACCTCCAGTGTATGATATAGCTCGTGGGTAAATCTACAAATAGTACCGCTGAGCTTTGATCTACGAATTAATGTTTACAGTTTGTCAGCCAAAAAAAAAAAAGTACCGGGCAATACTTACCTCCAGTGTATGATATAGCTCGTGGGTAAATCTACAAATAGTACCGCTGAGCTTTGATCTACGTATCAATGTTTACAGTTGTCAGCCAAAAAAAAAAGTATCGGGCAATACTTACCTCCAGTGTATGATATAGCTCGTGGGTAAATCTACAAATAGTACCGCTGAGCTTGATCTACGTATCAATGTTTACAGTTGTCAGCCAAAAAAAAGTATCGGGCAATACTTACCTCCAGTGTATGATATAGCTCGTGGGTAAATCTACAAATATACCGCTGAGCTTTGATCTACGAATCAATGTTTACAGTTTGTCAGCCAAAAAAAAAAAAGTACCGGGCAATACTTACCTCCAGTGTATGATTTAGCTCGTGGGTAAATCTACAAATAGTACCGCTGAGCTTTGATCTATGAATCAATGTTTACAGTTGTCAGCCAAAAAAAAGTATCGGGCAATACTTACCTCCAGTGTATGATATAGCTCGTGGGTAAATCTACAAATAGTACCGCTGAGCTTTGATCTACGTATCAATGTTTACAGTTGTCAGCCAAAAAAAAAAAAAAAAAAGTACCGGGCAATACTTACCTCCAGTGTATGATATAGCTCATGGGTAAATCTACAAATAGTACCGCTGAGCTTTGATCTACGAAATCAATGTTTACAGTTGTCAGCCAAAAAAAAAGTACCGGGCAATACTTACCTCCAGTGTATGATATAGCTCGTGGGTAAATCTACAAATAGTACCGCTGAGCTTTGATCTACGTATCAATGTTTACAGTTGTCAGCCAAAAAAAAAGTATCGGGCAATACTTACCTCCAGTGTATGATATAGCTCGTGGGTAAATCTACAAATATACCGCTGAGCTTTGATCTACGAATCAATGTTTACAGTTTGTCAGCCAAAAAAAAAGTACCGGGCAATACTTACCTCCAGTGTATGATATAGCTCGTGGGTAAATCTACAAATATAGTACCGCTGAGCTTTGATCTACGAATCAATGTTTACAGTTGTCAGCCAAAAAAAAGTATCGGGCAATACTTACCTCCAGTGTATGATATAGCTCGTGGGTAAATCTACAAATAGTACCGCTGAGCTTTGATCTACGAATCAATGTTTACAGTTGTCAGCCAAAAAAAAAAAAAAAAAAGTACCGGGCAATACTTACCTCCAGTGTATGATATAGCTCGTGGGTAAAATCTACAAATAGTACCGCTGAGCTTTGATCTACGAACGAATCAATGTTTACAGTTGTCAGCCAAAAAAAAAGTACCGGGCAATACTTACCTCCAGTGTATGATATAGCTCGTGGGTAAATCTACAAATAGTACCGCTGAGCTTTGATCTACGAATCAATGTTTACAAGTTGTCAGCCAAAAAAAAAGTACCGGGCAATACTTACCTCCAGTGTATGATATAGCTCGTGGGTAAATCTACAAATAGTACCGCTGAGCTTTGATCTACGAATCAATGTTTACAGTTTGTCAGCCAAAAAAAAGTACCCGGGCAATACTTACCTCCAGTGTATGATATAGCTCGTAGGTAAATCTACAAACAGTACCGCTGAGCTTTGATCTACGAATCAATGTTTACAGTTTGTCAGCCAGAATGTTGACATTCTGCTCTTCGCCTGTGTTTTCGAAGGGAATTGTCCAGTTTAGCTGTATCATACAAAACCGTGTCTTTCGCTCCAGTTTTAGTGTTCTATCACAAAAAAAGGAAAGATAGAAATTTAAAAAAATAAACACACACACACATAATTTTGCCATAGTTGAGCACTGTATCCATATAACAACGTTGGAACAATTGTTCTAGAGAACAGTTCGATTTGAATATTGAATAATGACATCAATTGTAGTGTTGTTGTTGCTGCTGCTGTTGTTGCTTTTCATCATCATCATCATCATCATCATCATCATCATCATCATCATCATCATCTTCTTCTTCTTCTTCTTCTCTTTCTTCTTCTTCTTCTTCTTCTTCTTCTTGATGTTGTTGTCATTGTTTTTGTTGTTTGGTTTGTTGTTGTAGTTATTCAATTTTTTAAAAGAGCTTGGCTCTTGAAACTTGGTCATCAGGATTGATTCAGCGCTGTGTTGAACTTGTTACTGTATTTCAACTGTACGCCCGAATACTGGAAACCAATGTTTTTTCAACAATTTGCCATCGAGGCTGAAAATTTAAGATACTTCCCATTTTCCCCCATGGGAATCTAAATTCTTTACTTTTGGTTGGAAATATCTATTCATAAAGACTATTTCTCGTTGAACTCTGATGTTCATTTCACGTCGTTTGAACGTTATTTGTTGGTTTAGTAAAAAAAAAATAACTGAACAGAATGAACATTTTCAACATCGGGTCTTTTCCTTCCCCTTCACACCCTAATGAGGTCACTGCAAATATTTTGTTGGCAAATATTTTTGAATGTCGAAAAATCATTGAACCATAATGACAAAGAGTAAAGCCAATAGGTTTTTTACGCCATCTTTCTCAGTGCAATTTTGGTAAAAAAAAGACAAAAAAAATAAAAAAGAGCTCTGACCGCCTGTTTTGACATATTTGAAAAAAGTACTTACAAGGCTCCGCTGAAAAACGTAGACAAACGAATCACAAGACAAAACACTTTCTTGACATGTAACTGGTTTACACACACACACACACACACACACACACACACACACACACACACACACACACACGCACACGCACACACACACACATACACACACGCGCGCGCGCGCACACACGCACGCACACACATATACACACACGCGCGCGCGCGCGCGCACGCACACACACACACACACACACACACACACACACACAATCTACATCAAATCAAATTGAATACGGTCGAATCACAGCAAACGCCTTTGTTGTTGTTGTTGTTGTTTTTTGTTTGTTTAAAGAGGGAGGACGCCGAGGGGCGGGGGGGGGGGGGGGGGGGGGGGGGGGGGGGGGGGGGGGGGGGTGGGAGGGTTGGGAGGTAGGCTCGCGGGAGACCTAGCAACGCAATCTTAGACTAAATCTAAATGCTGTTAACACTCTCTCACCAGAAAATGAAAATCAAAGTTCAGTGAGTCGAGAGCTGTCTCAAAATCAATAGATATTAATAAGCCCAGCAAATTAATGTATATAAAGTGATAAATACGGTCGTAGATAACCCATTATTATCCCTTGAATGGCTGTTTCTCGAAAACCATGTTATGTCCTGAGAAAGAAAATTTGCAAGTGATGATTATTCTGGAAGGGAGGGTCTTACACACACACACACACTCTCTCTCTCTCTCTCTCTCTCTCTCTCTCTCTCACACACACACACACACACACACACACACACACACACACACACACACACACACACACACACACACACACACACATGTGAAATGCCAAAAAGAAAAGATTACTGATTTACAGATATGACACAAATCAATGTGACAGATAAATTTTTAGAAGTTACAAATCTATTTAAGATATGGTCAAAAAGAGTAATTACACCACTAGGTAGAATAGCAGTGCTAAAATCATTAGTGCTATCAAAACTTGTATACTTGTGGATCCTCCTGCCCAACCCTCCAGACTCTCAAATAGATATGTTGCAAAATATGTGTTTCAAGTTTGTTTGGAACAACAAAAATGATAAAATTAAAAGAAAATATTCTGTGCAAAATATTTGGAAAGGAGGACTAGGTATACCCAATATTAAGATATATGTCCAATCCTTAAAAATCGCCTGGATTAGGAAAGTATACGTGCAAAATTGTAAATGAAAAACAGTATTACATTCATTATGTCCTGAAATCCATGCCTTTGATTCATATGGACCAGATAGATTCGTACAAAGCATACATTTTGGAGAGAGATGTTTTTTAAGGCATATAAATTTTTTTGCAACCGTGCAGAATTCAAAAATAACAAAGATCTAGCTACTGAACCTATTTTTTGTAACGAAAAGTTCAAAGCGGGAAATAAACCGTTCTTTTACAAGAAATGGATGCAGAACAATATATTTTTGGTTAAACATTTACTTGATGACAATGGTAACTTTATAAGCGTCACACACTATCAGAGAAGCTGGGATCGGAGGTCAATTTTCTAAATTATGTAAGTTGCGTACAATCAATAAAAGAATATGCGAAGAAAATGTTAATAAAACTCGACAGTAATATCAGTAATGACAGAACATTAGCGTTACAAAAAATTTGTAGCGCCACTAAAGGGGCACGCATTTCACTATGATATTATGATAGAAGACATTGAGGTTTTAAACATCAGCTCTTTTATGAAATGGGAACAGAACCTTAATGTACCTATTAATTGGACAGACGTACTAAAAAGAATTAAGAAAAATAAAAGAAATAAAACTGAAATGGTTCCAGCTTAGAATATGTCACAGAATTCTGATAACTAAGAGTACTTTGAAAAGAATGCAGGTTGTGGATAGTGACATGTGTAATTTCTGTAACAGAGAGAAAGATTTCAATTAGTCACTACTTGTGGGGAATGTGAATTTGCACATACTTTCTGGAAAGAACTTGAAATATTCTAAAAAGTAAGTGTGTTCACTCTGTGAAAGATTATCATTTAATGTAGAGCT
>JADBJO010018250.1:0-15000 GCA_016801955.1 Conus betulinus | reverse complement strand
AGTGTGGGGTTTGGACGACCTGTACATCGAGATAGAAGAAAAAGGAGAAAAGGAGAACGAAAAAGGAAAGCAGGAAGGGACACCCGCCGCCCCCCCCACCCCGCCGCGTCCGGTCCGTCCGGCCCATCGCTGCAGAGCGTCGAACTACCCCGTATGCACCATACCCTCCAGCTTTAGGAACACACTAGAGGGACGGCGGTCCATGGGGAGGCTGTGCGTCACCACACAAGAACGGCTCCCTCATTGCTGCGGAAAGTTCCGAGCGGATGGGGTGGGCCAAAAAATCGTGGTAAGTACGGGAGACAGCGAAGCTCGTGGCCCCGCTGGGAAGCGAGGTCCACGAGCCATCCACTGTAAAAGCCTGTCATACGGGTGACATATACGACCTGCCAAAACAGATGGCCACTGGTGCTGCACGTCATGGAAGTGGTCTCGAACTGAGTACGCAGTAATATGAGACTCAGCGATTACGATTTGCACGTGCGCAATTAAAGACTCAGACCTTTTACAGAGCGCCGCTGCCCGCACGAACGCTTACGGCCTGCGCCGAACAAAATATCGCTCACCACGAGAGGCGCAAAATCAACGAGTACAAGGTCGTTCGGCCGCAGCTACCAAATGGAGTCAACAGCGAGCCCAGCGGGATGCGAAGGCGTCTCAAAGCTGGAGAATAGGTGGTGCCTCCGAAACCGTGCACGCGGGGGACATCAAGTATTGCCGAGGAGGCAATCGACAGGTGAAGACACTCAGACCACAGGCCTACGAGGGCTCACGCCTACGCGCCACTCGCAGGCGTGCGGCGTGAAACCTATCGCAGGACACTTCTTTGCACCGGCCGACAGTTACGGCTCCGTCCACAACAAAACAAAGGCATCGCAAGCAGGCCAAGATCAGTTGCCGCCTGGAGAAAGCCCAAGGCGGTAACGACTGCACTCCACAACGAAGTATAAACCAACCACGCGCCACCGAAACAGACACAAGTGTCCAACAAACCACAAGCGACAGACATTCCTTCGCGGATGTGGGACCCACAGCCATAGGAAGAAAGGACAGAATGCAGAGATAGACGCACGGAGCATACAGGCAGTGGTAGTGTGACCACACACAGGCCCGGGATCACATGCATCAAGGCAGAGAGCGGGATCTATTGCCACAGAACACAGACAGCAGGAAAGATAGTCCGCGCCGCCTGTGACAATGCAGCAAACAAGCCATAGCACGAGGAGCACAGCATAAGCGTTACCTCAGATAACTACGCCATACGATGACGGCCACAACGGGTACCAAACAAACACAGAGACATCCACCGGGTCAAAACGGCCACCCGCGAGCGCACGCACCCGCTACGAGCCGCCTCGCGTAATCGCCCCGCGTCCCCCAGGTAGCGACGCAGGCAAAGCATCAACACCAACACGACAAGACACACCCAAAAACGGAGTCCCAGGGACAGAACACAGGGGTGTGCGCGGGCGGGAATTACTATAGTCACATCTACCCTGGCAAGTGAAGCAAAACGCCAGTATTTATTAGTAACGAATAAGGAGAGGAAAGGGGCTGCTGGAGGGAACCGTGCTAAACAACAAAGAGAGGGGAACCGCAAGGAGAAGAAACGGACTCAACACAGAATGAATAATACAGACAGGCCAGATTCTTGCGCTCGGTGTGGTGCAGTCCCAGACGTAACATCGCCGTCACCGCTAGATGGAATCTTGAGAGAAAGTCTCCAAGCCCGGTGGCAACACTAAGCGAAATACGCACTCGATCGCGTACCAAGCACGCTGCATCGGCCGTGTATATTAGCGCCAAAAGCAGGGCGCGATGGCGAATGGAGAATTGCTATCGAGGCAAGCTAAATTAAGTGGCAAAAGGAGACAACGGATCCACTTCGAACCGCTGGTGTAGTTGGCTAGTAATGAGCACAAGCGGGGGGGGGGGACGAGGGGATTGAGTGCTGCGTCTGCCGTGGCGAATAGTGGAGTGGGATAGTGGTGCGCTGCGTGCCTGCAAAGTGCGGCCACTCGTGACTGATGTTGCGCGTATATGCTTGAGGAGTGCTCCTTAGCATGGTTACCTGAAGACAAAGCAAGCGACGATGGCAAACGCAGGAGGGAAGCCTGCTTGAATACATCTACATGGGCGCGTCGGTCGCATGTGGGGTGTGCTTCACGCGCCTCTGCGGGACACGCGCTGACGTACACAGAGAGTCCTAAATAGTGCGTAGCGTGGGGCAGCAGGCGCGCTCCCCGAGTGAACCCGGGAGAAATACGGAATGAGGGACGTCGCCGAGTGGCGGGGGGGCACCGGCAAGGAAGAGCATAGATAAAACGAGGGCGACCCAAATTAGTTGGCGGCCCGAGAGGCTCGCACAACACGGGAAATCGGGAAGCTCCACCTCACCAGCGCTAAAGGCCCTAGCACCCAACCGTGCTCCCGACAACTATGCATTGAGGGCAGCAGGCCGCCCCGGCTGCCCCCCCCCCCCCCCCCCCGATCTCGGCGAAAATGGACAAGATAGAAATAATAATGAATAACCGAAACAAATGATCACAGAAAGAAGAAAAAAGCCAAGCGGCAAGAACCAACATGCACGAGGGAAATACAAGAACACACATACAAGTACAGAAGAGCGGCGACACCAGAACAAACCAGAAGGTAATGTGTCCTGCAACGGCGCAGGGAAACAAAAAACAAAAAACAAAAAACCACGCGCAACGGCCACCAATTCACACCCAGATGCTTTGCAGATACGCGGCAGCATAAGCAGTCCGCAAAGACAGTTCTCATAGAGGATGGATCGTTCCGGGACACTAGTCGAGTTCACACGCCACAACCCTGCCCGGAGGACCCCACCCCTGCCCGCACCCCTAACCCCCCGCCCACCACCCCCCCCATCCGAAACGGCACCCCTGGACAATGATGAGGTCCCGACTCTGTCAATCGACACCAGCACTGCGTCACAGACAGCGTCCTGAGTGATTGTGATAGAGCAGGACTGTTAAACCGACCTGGGGTGTGTGAGGGGTGTGGTGGATGTGTGTTTGATGATGATGATAATGTTGGAGTTAAGTGTGGTGTGGGTCAGTGTCTGTGTACGTAGGGCGAGTTTGTGATGGGATAGTGGGTTTTGTTGGTGTTGTGTGGGTGGTTGAGTAAGTGTATATGCGCGCTCGCGTGCCTTTTTGTGTGGGTTGATGTGGGTATGTGTGTGTGTGTTGTGTGTAGAGGTGTGTTGTGTGGGTGTGTGTGTGTGTGGTGCGTGGGCGTGTCTCGCGTTTAAACGCGCGCGCCGGCGCGCGCGCGTGTGTGTGCGTGGTAAAAAGACAAACGCAAATACAACATGCAGCCGTCAACTTCGCTTGGCTCACCGAATGGAAGAAAAAGGAAAAAAAAAGGGGGGAAAGAAGGGAGGGGAAGAAAAAAAAAGAGAAAAAAAAAAAAGGAAAAAAAAGAAAGAGGAAGAAAAGTGGAGAAGGGGGAAAAAAGGGGGAAAGGAGCGAAAGAAGGGCTGCGGTGGAACATTCAATGTTTGACGTATACATCTTTCCGCCCCCGCCTCTCCCCCATCCCACGCACCCACTCCCCTTTCCCGCACCTCCCCATCCCTCATCCCTTACACGCCCCTTTTCCCGTGCCCAGCGTAAATCCACCACTCTCACCCCACCTCTCTCATTACAAGCTTTAGCGCGCATCTGTCATTCATTTTCTCTTCATGGGCATAGGGGGGGTTTCGCAGTCGCCCTAGGGCTCTCAACGCGTGTGTGATCACCCCACCCCCCCCGGGAGATTAGTCCTGCCTCGCCATACGTGATCCCCCTAGTACACGGAGACCGAAGTCCGTACCTCCTACATTAGCGCCCTAGCTCACACGGCCCCTCTCCCCCCCCCCCCCCCCCACCCCCACCTTCCCGCCACTATCCCCCTCTCCATCCCAGGGTTCTCATGTTAATGTCGAATGCGTCCAATCGTCCCTGGGACGCGTTAAGGAATGTCATGGTTGCAACGCCCAAGGGTTTCCCATGCGCGCGCGTGGTAAGTGCCCCGGCCACGAGCCACCCCGCGGCGCCGCACGAGTTTCAGAATCACGGACCCGCGACCGGTGCGACAGTACCACCCCCAAGGTAATAAATGACGGCATGGGTTAGCGTGCACTGTACATTCCCTGACGCACGCCCGCGCGTCGCTGGATAGCTGAGGCTAGTGAGGTGGCCCGGAGGAGGGGAGTATCAAGCATGCGACGTAGAGGAGTCGCGAGAGAGAATAAGATGAGGTAAGCATGATGGCGGGAATACACGTGACAAATGGGAGACTGGCTTTGTGTGGGACTCGGTCGTGTGGGCGTTGAAATACCAGCGAGGTGGGGACTTCCGCCAGTCGGGTGGAAGTTAGATCTTATTAAAGCCCGCCGGGTGCCTTATTTGCTGCGCCGGGGATTATACGACGTCGGTGATTTGTGTTTGTACTCTTTGGACCTGACACACACACACACCAACGGGCATTATGCAGATCAAGGAAACATATCCATCCCTCCCTCCTTCCCTTCGTTCCTTCATCCCTCCCTCCGCATTCTGGCGGTCTCTCTCTCATCTCTCTCTTCTGCGTCTCTCTCTCACAGCCCGATCCGACCCTGGTGAGTATAATGCGAATTATTCAACTTGTCCATTATTCCAGAAATTCACTCTGACGGCTTGTTTGAGTGGGCTGAGACTAATGTTACATCGCGTGATCGCTGGTGCGTGTGTCTCAATCTAATTTCGCGAGGCTGGTAATATTCTGTACGCTAATGTGGGAATGAATGTAGGGGGTTCAGGTTGGGACAGAAGAAAGATTAGGCTTGGAGCAAGGCGCGGAGGTGTGAAAGGGGTTATTGACTCTACTGAACAGACTTCATGTTCAGATACTAAATCGATATGAGGATTGCTAGTTGTTGTTTGCGCTGCTTTTTTTTTTTTTTAATTATCATTCTCATCAGTGTGCCTACTCTTGTCCATGTGCAGATCTATTGTTCCAGTTCCGAACGGAACAGTGTCATTTTTACGTAGTAGTAACAAGAATTCAGAAAATGGCCATTCCCAACTTCATTCGGATCAGAAACAGACTTCTCACTGCCAGCTCCGTTTGATAATTATTGCGTCAACATACTTCTCTCTCGTCCCCACTGGCCGTTCTTCGAACTCTTGCGATATCAGACCGATGGTCTAAAACAAAGAAGCGTCTCAATGTGGGAACCACTGTGTTTGGCCTCCTTGTTTCACAACTAAAATATATTATGAATTATCGTCTTGAATAAAAGACAGTTTTCATGTGCTTCTTACATGACTGCGTGGCATCCTGTCTCAGGTGTGCCTCCTTCTTTCATTTTGAGTCTTCGTCACGAAGCACAAGATATCCTCATGGAAGGCAAATCATTTAAATTCCACCACTGACTTGAATTCTCTCCGTATTGACATCAAGTTGCCCCTACACCAATATCACCCTCCTCCTGCCCGCCTTTCAAGAGTACATTTACTTTGTTTTTATTTTAATGCTAATATTGTGATCATTACACACCCCCGTCCCTGCGACGTGCATTATTCCGATCGGTTTTTAAAAAATATCACCAACCTTGCGACTGTCGTTCGACAAACCTACGGCCATTTTCATTTTCGGCCGGATGGCTACTGTGAAAGAAGTACCGCGGTTGTTTGTGATCTTCTAGCATAGCCATCTCTTCTCCCTCTTTGCGATTGTTGGACATGCTGAAGTGTGAAAAATTTTCGTCGTCAAGTCCCCCTCTTTACTCGATACATCAATGTTTTGATGGATCTTCGCTTTCCTCAAAGGCTGTAGGGTCCCTACCTTTTTTATGGGTGATGGATGAAGGATGTTATTAGTGGACCCTTAGACAATGATGATAAACGTGAACATTGTCCGGGTGGTTATAGACTTCTTGTCCGTTTTTCCTCTCTTCTTCTTTGAAAGAAAATCTTCTTCTGATGACCATTCGACGTACTTGTAATGAGGATAACTTTGGTCAAATCTGCTGTCGCAAAGGTCCTGCGTTACATTCATTCATCTGATAGAAATTGCTTGATTTGAGCTGACTGTTATGCACAAGGATTGCTCTATCGTCCAATTCCAGACGGTTAGCGTTTCTTTTTTTTTGTTTTTTCTTTTGAACAAGCGTGAACCGTTGTTTAAAAACTCAAACACATTACAGAAAACTTTCCACAACAATAGACAAAGCGTGAACCGTAGAAAGACCAATTATTACAAACTCGCTTCTGTCCCCACCTCCCCCTTCCAACTGCAAAACACCCCGCGCCCGCCACTTTCCCCTGCTCCCCACCCCCTTATCCTCTCACCTGGTCAACCAAAATCCCATCCACACTCTCTTTCTTCCCAGTCCTTCTTTACTCTCGTCTTTGGCCTCGTTATTGGGGGGGTGTTTGGAACCCCTCCATCATAGGGGGTGTTATATGCTGTTCGTTGACTTTACACTCGTTGCAAACGTTCATTGACTTCATCTGCATGGCTGTGGCACTGGGCCCAATTGGGCATGCAGTGGAATACTAATAGGCCAAAGTAGCTGATGCGCATTCGAAAAGTAGAATAAGGTGCACTAAAACCAGAGGTCGAAACACGAAAGAAGGGGAAAGAATAGGAACCGTAGAGGGATCAGGGATTTCAATTGACTTCCAGCTTTTTACTACGCCTCCCCTACCCTTGTCGGTACGAAATAACCCTGCACTTATCGTTCACAGCACACCTTCTTTGGTTAACCACCTCTGATACCTAATTATAAACATGCTTTATTTTCCTTTTTTATTAGTTTTCAGATCCTCATGGTTGTTTGGCACTTTATTTGGGACAGAAACCGAATTTGGATACGTTGGTGCCTGGTGAAAATTGGAGGCCCGGAGCAGGTGCTCGACAATGACGAGGGGTGGGAGTTGTTAAAGTCTTGAGGGATGTCGACGATATGGTGAATCATTCTGGACAGAACAACAGCGTGCCTGGTTTCGTGCATCTTGACCTAGGGTTCCCAAACATAGGTCTTGAAGTGGTGACTGTCGCACCATAGGCAAAATTCGGCCCACTGGCTTTTTTTGCCTGAATCTGCAATCATTCTGGACATTCCTCAAATCCAGAAGGTACGAATTCCCAGTCGGGTCACCCGCAAAAATTAGTTCGTTTTTTACTCACAAAATGTTAATCGCCCTCTCTCCCATCTTTTCTGTAATGTTGTGTGTGTGTAGTGTGTGTGTCGCGCTGCTAACTTTACACATCGGTCCTTTGCTCAGCAGTTACGTGTGACAGCACTAGCAACGTGGCCATGACCGATTCAGAACTTCGATCTTTCGGGTGGCCATTCCCACTGCCTGTCGGAGACGTCCACCGAACGGTAGAATGTCGTAAGTTTGAGAATTAACTTTACAGCGATATTTTTCAACTCAAGCACCAACTTGACTCGGACGTCGCTCCAGATGGTCCATGACCTCTCCATCATTGCATCCGCCTTCCTATTTCTATCTGTCTTGTCCTCTCTCCAACAGGCAAACATCAGTGTTTAGCGGCTTCCCTGAAATTCCTAACACAGACTACGCATGGCTAGACGTCCTACAACTCACTCACTATGTCCCAAAAAAAGTGTCTTCTTCCCTTCCACTCTCCCCGATCACGATGGATTCCATCACTTACTTGCCACACGTTTACTCTTGAGGCTAGCCCTTTCTCTTTCTCTGCTCCCATAGCGCATTGCAAGCATTTTGAATATCCTCGGTCATGGCCTAAACTCTGCTGCAACCAGTAGGGAGCAGCTGAGCCACAGAGCTAGCGTCTGCACAGCACGCAGTCGTGTACCGCGCTTAGGGGGGGCAGTGTGTTAAATGGCAATGGTCAATCACCAATAGCCTTGTGGTTTGAAGACGATAATCAAGGTTAAATTACGCGGACCCCTTCGTAGCGGGCTCAGCTGGGAAAGTGACAAGTTTAAAAGAACGATGCAAGCTTGATGCAGCTTGTGCGTGAAGATCTTCGCGTGCTCAATCAATTGCAGGGGCAGATGTGCAGAAACCGTTTTCAACATATTGGGCAAACCTATTCCCCTTGCTGACATTTTCTTCACCAAACCAGTGGCAGTTACAATTATGGCATTGATTCATTGATAAAAGGTTCACAACATTTCACTCGCATATTTTGCAAAACAAATAGTATCTCTTGCGTTTTATGAAAAACGCAGAACCATGAATTAAGTGCAATGGTACCACACAACGAAGAGGGCGTCCATCGAACGATATCATGAAGTCCTACACCAGATAGATGGGTGGCAACGTATAAATAGCAAGGGTCTTCCATTTAGCGCAAATAGGTGCCATACAACGTAAAACATCACACTACATAAAAGCAACAAAGTAAACATACTTATTTTTTATTTCTACATTACCCCTTAACCATTAATTTCAATGTGTAAGAAGGTTGACAATCAGTGACTGGATCCAACTAACAATTTTCACCGCGCTGTATGGAAACTCCGACAATAAGAAGCATCAATTTCGAATTATAAAATATAAATGACATGACTGATGTCGTAATTAAGAATGGTCCAACGGGAACACCCTGAAAAACGGTTTCTGAAATTTACTTGACTAACATGCTGCTTGGGTCAGCGCAGTGCATTGTGCACGCTGAGTTGAACCTGCCTATTGGTTTTCTTACCTTCCTCGTAATCACTAGTGTTTGTTGTCTTACCCAGTACTAGAGATCAACAACGTAGGTTAAGATCGTATGCTACATGTCAGCTCAGCACAATTAAAACGACGCCCCTGTAAAACATACATTGGGCCTACAACCAAGTGTTGAAAGGTTTTTTGTGTGCGCAAAGTGCCCCCTCTCCCATGTCGTTAGAGCCTGGGACGAAACACATGAAGACGAAGGCTTGGCAAACAAGTCTACAACAGCGACCCACTCATACCTAGTGAAATGGGAACATGCTGCGTGGCTGCGATCTGTGGCGACATGTTATAAACGATTCCCACGAAGATTTCTTCTTCTGCATTGATACTTTGAACCCCGATTTATCACTTAGTTGATTGATCGCCCTGTCATCAAACGTGCTTTCAACTGTGAAGCCATAATATCATTTCTTACTACATTGTTCTTATTTACAGGACATAGACGCTATTCCCTTGTTTCTGGCATCGCACCCGTTAAACTTTTCTTTTTCCTCTTCTTCACCTCCTATCCTAACATGCCGCAAACTTTTGGACCCTGGCCATATACCGATATACTTGATAATACTTGTGAACCTTAAAGGGGTCGTGATTTGGCTGTGGCTGTCAGGTTTATTCGCTGGGAAAGTAACAACGGCCAGCATGACTTCTGGTTGTTCTATTTTTGAATTCTTTAAATCTTGGCTCCTCATGTCACCCACCTCCCCTTTTTCTCTCTGGTCCCGATCCTTTGAAATTCAGTGTAAATTCTGTAGCAAGCAAGTCAACGATGTATAATCTCCTACACTTGAATGGACTGAGAAGAGGTGTGTACAATAAAGCGATGTGGAGGTAATATTCTCAAGTCGTATCTGTAGTTGTGTTGTGTGTCATGAATGGTTTCGGTCTCAGTGACAGATTTCCGTGATGAGTACAGGCCCAACCTAATGATTAAGTCCGAGAGTGTGAGCAAGCTGCATACTTTTGTATGTTTATAAGGGGCTTGTGAATGCCTGTGTCGTAAGATAATCTGTTTGTATTGATGACCAACCTGTAGGCTCTGGATTGGGATCACCGCCTATATACCTTTGGAGCGTACCCTATCGCGGTGTGTGGGTGTGTGGTGCGTGTGTAGTGTGTGTGTGTTGTTGTGTGTGTGTGTGTGATGTGTGTGTGTGTGTGTGTGTGTGTGTGCAATGCTTGCTTGGCGTGCGTGCGTGTTGCTGCGTGCTTGCCGTGTGTGCGTACGTGTGTGGGTGTGGTGTGTGTGGGTGTGTGTGTGGTGTGTGTGTGTGGTGTGTGGTGCGTGCGTGGGTGCGGGTGTGAAGTAAACGTGTGTGCTGTGTGTGTGGTGTGTTTGTGTGTGTGTGTGTGGTGTGTGGTTGTGTGGTGCGTGCGTGCGTGCGTGCTTGCGCCCTCGTGCTTTGCGTGCGGGCGTGCGTGCGTACGTGTGTGTGGTGTGGGTGTGTGTGTGTGTGTGTGTGGTGTGTTGTGTGTGTGTGTGTGGTGTTAGGGCTGTTAAAGCGCCTTTATTTGTCTTAAAATAAAGTGTTTTTCGTTTTTATCATTTCCTTTTTGGGGATTGCTTTTTGGGTCTTTGTGTTCGTTTACAGTGTGCATAAAGTGGAGTTCGCAGAGGTAACAGTTCATTTCAATGAAACATTCTGTCATTCTCATATGACCCGTGTTTTTACTCTGTCGTTTGTATCAGGCTCTACGGGTGAAAATGGGTGAGAGTGGGAGAGGAGATGACAGGAGGGAAGGTGGGTCTGGAGTAAGGGGTAAGGTGAGGTGTGATTTTGAAATAGAGTAGTATGAATGAGAAGCGGTCCGCTCAGATAGGATGTGTGGGTGCAGATATATCCTGTGTATGAAAACCTAGCCGACTGTTTTGTTTGTTTGCTTACTCTGCTTGGCTTCCCGTGTGTCGCCCTTTCCTCCGTGTAAATCGGTGTGACAGTTTAAACTTGTACTTTAAATTTACTTAAGGGTACCCTTTTGTCGAAATTTTTGTTCCTTTTTTTTTTATATTTCATGTACAGTGCCCGAACCAGCGGTAATTTCTGGTCCACGGAGACTATGTTCGCCCAGTACCATACTGTCTCCAAGTAGTAGTAAGTTGTATGTAGTAGATAGTAGGTAGTAAGCGAATCCACACGCATCCAGCAGCAGCATCAGAGCATGAGCACGTCAGAAAGCATCAGCATTCAGCATATAGTATATAAACGGAATCTATGACTTATGTGTTTGTGGCTGTGCAGTTGATTGTCACTGTAGCGCCCGGCAGCAGTCAACAAATCGTTGATACTATATAGAATACGGATCACACGTATTTTTTGAGCTATTAAACAAAAAAACCTTTACGTCGTGAAAGAGGTCAATTGCAAAAACAGGAAAACTGATCAAATACAGACATCAAACACACATCATGTGAACAAAAAATCCGCTTATGCGGGTCCTCCCCTGGCGTTCCGCCACCACTTATAGTCTAGCTACTCGTGAGGTCTTGATGTCCCCGGGGGATTCCTTTAGAGAGAAAGCACCGGGGGGCTGCTGGGTTTGAATTAATACTGTTGGTACATCCTTGATTTTCACCTGCTGATTATCCCATCGAGTGTCTACGCAATTCCCTGTGATCCTTTAAGAGAGAAAGCCCCGGGGGCCTGCTGGGTTTGAGGAAGTGCTCTCTATCCTTGACTCCTAGTAGTGTTGAGATCACAGGTCGGGTTTTTTTAACGTGTGGCTTTGAACATGACATGGGGTTGAAGAAAGCGGCGAGGTCTCGTGTGGCTGGGACAAGTCACGCAGACAATCATCAACTCAAAAGGATGAAATCGTGATCAGTACGATTCCATCGTTGGTTCTCTCCCCTCACCCTTCCAGTCTTGTCAACGAGATCATCGATTCGGTTTACCCGTAAGCCTAGCGCCACTAATTCCTCACTTCGGGGGGGGGATTCTCCTTGCCGGGGTGATGGACTGGCTAGTACGTAACACAGTCAGAAATTAAATCGGTCCACAGTGTAGCGGTTCAAGAATGACAGGACCAGGGCTGCACCGGAGCGCACTGAAATGCGACCCACCCATGTCCTTTATCATCAAGCACGGACAGTATCTTGTAAAGAGAACCTTTTTTCTTTTGCCCTATGTTTCAATGCCTATCCTCATCAAACAAAAAGACATTAGATTGCAATCTCTAATCGCAGACAACGGACATGATAATTATACAATGGGTGATCGGAGTGGTGCCTTGGTGGCTTTCTTGTCTTGAAGGTGTGGATGCAGAGTCCGTCTTCGCCTCCTGCTGGATTACTTCCTCCTTTTGCACACTGATGAATGGCATCAAAAGGACTTTCGAGAGATTGCTTTGATGGTCAAAGACTATTGACAAACGTCCGCTAGCTGTATCTAGTGCACCCTAACTTAGCTGCACTCCGAAATGCTGACGCTGAATGGATTCAAAGGCACTTGTGTGATCCAGACCGATCACAGAATCTGGCCCACAAATCATGCATGACCATCTCTCTGAAGATGTGGACATACACTGTGCCCATGCACCCATAGTACGTGTCCCCCTCGTATTATGTTGATTATCAATTGGAAACTGGCGCTTTCCTGAAGTGTTTACCGGAGGTATGTGGCATAAAGCCATGTGCAACAAGGGCCAAAACCGAGATGATCAACCTATGCTTTTTTTTTCTTTGTCCTGACGCTTTTTTTGCCAACCAGCCTTTCTTAGGTCAATGAAAGTGAGGGTATTGGTGCGGCCCAACCAGTACCTGATTGCTGTGTCATATACTCGTGGGGGTGATTTTAAGTTCCTGCAAATTTTGGGTTTGGACACATGCGGGAAAGTTGTATGTAATGAAGAGAGGCGTATGTTGTCCTTGCCTGCCCACAGGAAATAGTTTCACAACGAGGATGCGTGTCAATTCCTTGACCATTCGTTTGTCAAGACATACCCCTTATGTGACTTAGGGAGAAGGCTTTAATATCTTGTTTTTTACCTCATTCAATGGCCCAAAAAAGAATGTGGAAGCAGACCCGTGTCCAGTTATCTCCCTGATGATATATTAGGATATACATGGTTTCTCTCGGGAGTAAAACATTTCTACTCCGGCTTTGCAAAAAAAGATAACATAATTGCGTCCCAATTGTCATAAACGTGTTCCTGTCCTGTCTCAGGAAGAGAGAAGAGAGAGAGACGAGCAGAGCGAGAGAATAAGAGAGAGAGCGAGTGTGAGAGGGGCGATAGAAGGTAGATACGGACAATTACGAAAGGATCAGGTGTAATCGACTTTGGGGTAAGGGCACATATGAAAAATGCGGTGCATTATTAATGAATACGTAAGGCCCCATAGATGTGAAGGGCGGCATGTCATATACGAAATGGTAACTTAGAATGTGATACATCACTGTCCTCCAACTAAGATATCACTATAACACGCACGCGATTAGTGAAGGATTAAACTACACGATAACAAGAGACCCACAAGATGAGAGCCCGCATTGGGGACCTTCTGCACGCACGAGTCAGCAGCACGGCACACCAACACACCACATCAACACCTCACACCCCCACAATACAGGTGGACTACACGATGTTCAATGGGGTTGTATAAACGAAATGGGGCAAAAAGGTGGCGTTGGAGATCTTACAAGTGTGATATTGTACGAGAAACCCTTAAGCAGAACAAAGAGCAGGTTGTTTCTGGGGTGCCCGATGGCTGACCTTACTGGAGTCATAAGTTCCGTGTGGTTCTTCGTTTTCTTTATTTGCAGGTAGTGCACCTGCCTGGTGTCAGACTCATATTTACCAGTGAGGTCTGTTCTGTGGTCAGCTTCTAAATCGCTTCTCAATCTAACTATGAATTGTTTACGTGTAACTTTCTTGAAATCAGGGGAAGTTAGTGGTGAGGCCGAACCGGGGAAAAATGAAAGCTGTACAAAGAGCACGACAGAATGACCCAAGTCATAAAACCGGAGTCATCCCTACTCATAGCTACTGCACAAATCATGCTAAAAAAAAAAAAAAAAAAAAAAAAAAAATCATATTCACTTGCAACTTTCGCAACTCTCGTTTCCGCCACCTCCTTGACCAATGTCGTGGGAAATGACCGAGAAGTGTTGGATGCTATGACACTCCCCTTGCGCATTCCCATGCTATAACTGAGAGCGTGGATTTATTGACTGAACCTATTTCCACTGGGGGCCATTCTTCTAGGTTTCCTACATGCTTCTAAGAATTGGTATAAAGGCCTGTGATGCCCACTGGGTTTCATTCTGCTCAGTAGTTTTTGCATGTGCCACACCGTGTCGCAGACCTTCTTGATAGTCAAGGAAAGTAGTGATCATTGTCCTTGGTGTAGTCTCGCCTTTGGCTCTTTCTTGACATTTTCGAGAAATCTTACAACATGTTTCCATGGCAATTCCTACCTTTGAAGATCTGGCCTGGCATATTGGTAGTATGGTCTTATTTTCCAGATGGCATTCAAGCCTGGTTTTGGACAACCTCAAAGGGTCATACCCCTTACTTGAGTGTAAGGAAAAAACAAAAAAGGCCCCGCATTGAGTATCCATCCCGTAGCTTGTGGGAAGTGTAGTTCGATTAGCATCTTTGGGGATAGCTAGCCGTGATGGCCTCTTTCCAAGTTTTCCACGACATCTTGCTAGACGCCCAACACGTCTGGTTGAACACGTAGAGGGACTTTGGCCGTGAACTCTGTTAAACGTGCTATCAATGGGTCTGATGCCAGAAAGCCTTGCTGGCTGACCCCGGGCACCAGACCTGCCGTCCGTTCAGGTCCCAAACTAATTTGTTGCGATCGACCAGTTATTGAAGGGGGAAGTGAGTTGTTACCCTCGCACCTCCCACATATCTGACAGTCCACGTTGCCTCAAGCATTCACGGTCGTGACACTGACTGGAGCATTGAAAGATAAGAACAAGAAATGGAAGAGACCAAGACTAATGAAATACTAAGCATGTGTCCATCAAAATTGAGTCATAGCGCCTAAAATAAGCTAAATAATAACACAAGTTTAAAATGACCTATGTTTGAAAGTCCGAAAGAGAACTAACAAGGGGAAATCATCTAAACACCAAAGAACACAATAAAAGGTTACAGTCAAATCGAAGCAAATAAAGTTTGGAAGTTGTCACAGCAGGCACGGAGTCCAACACCTGAAAAGCAATGCCAGTCTGGATTAGGGGTCTGAAGTTGTGTTTGTTGATTGTCGTGTCCTTACTGTTGCTGTGTAGATTCATGGTTGGTAATGGTATATGGCAAACGTTGGTACTTTTTTTTTTTTGGG
>JADBJO010018249.1:35986-60109 GCA_016801955.1 Conus betulinus | reverse complement strand
TAAAAATAGAATAGATATCATTGCAACGTACATGTTTCTTATGTAGAGGTCTTTTCAATCCTACTGTGAGTAGCGTTTGATGGAGGTCAACCCATACAACTATTTTGTTCTGGTTGAAATCAAGAGCTTCAATAACATCGATCCAATCCTGTGGGTCAGTTAGGCTGACTGGAAGTGCTCCTCGTTTTTTACAGTCTCTTAGAAGGTCAGCAAAGGGATAATGGTGTTTGCTTGCGCTTCTTTCAAAAACTATCTGCAAAAGAAATGACAATGAAGCCATTCAGTATTTGAGGTTTTTTTTTTTTCAATACCTTACACCAATAGAACGTCAAGAGGCACAATGGCTATTTTCCTTCAACAGTCTGTTGGAAAAATGAAAAACTCTCTGGAAAAAAAATTGGGGGTTTTCACCTCATGTACGTGAAAAGTAACGGTCCTTTGTCAACAAACCAGCTATGTCTTAGCTGTAAAAAGCGTGTATTACCAAAGTAAGGTTCCATAATCACTCCACTCCCAAAATCCCTCCCCAGCAGATCTGAAAGGGCACATGCCCAAACTCACTTCCCAGGGAGTAAATCCAGACCATCCCCCTTTGTTTCAACATCAGTCTCCTCTTTCAAAATTCTCAAAGTGTCTTTAACAGCAAAACATACTGGGCAGATCACGTTGAACCTGAATTTGTGTAAGAGGTGATTCTGCACTGGAGCTAGAACTACCCTCAGCTTTGTTCAAAGACCAAACCTCCGTGAGATATTTGGGGCATAGGGGGAAGAAACATCCCAAACTTTGAATAAAGTGCCTGACCTTGCTCACCCGATATGACAAAAAGTCAAAGATGGGCACTGTCTGAATCACACCATGAGGTGTTTCTGTGCAGTGCTCCAAATTACCCATCAGAGAGTTTCAGTTTCTTCAAGGAGGTGTCACTGCGTGCGTACTAGTCCATATACGCTACACCACATCAGCTAAGTTTTGAGACCACACTGCACATGATTTAAAGCTGATGGATAAATGAAGTAATGACTTCAATGAAACAATTTATCGGGAGCAATTTTGATAGGGAAGCAGGTGGGGGAAGAAAGGTGGACAGTTTTCAGTCTCAGGACCAGAATCCCCCCTCCCATCCACCCCCAATCTGGATGCAGTGAGCTTTAGTTGACATGTTTTCTCACTGGGGACATTTTGAACATTTTGAAAGACGGGTATAATTTTGAAACAACGTGGGAGATTGGTCTGGATGTACTTTCCCAGGGGCAGTATGGGCAGGTGCCCTTTACCATCACTGGACGGTGATTCCAGGAATGGAATCCCTAGGAAAATTACATCAGTTTCTTTCCGTGAGCTTTCCTAGCCCAGGCTGGAAATGTCCCATTACCTGGTCTTCTTCTTCTTCTTCTTCTCCTCCTCCTCCTCCTCCTTCTTTTTTTTCTTCTTCTTTCTTCTTCTTCTTTCTTCTTCTTCTTCTTCTTCTTCTTCTCCTCCCTCCTCCTCCTCCTCCTCTCCTTCTTCTTCTTCTTCTTCTTCTTCTTTCTTCTTCTTCTTCGAAGCTTCTTCTTCGTCTTCTTTTCTTTTGCGGTCGATTACGTTGGTCGCGTCAGACCTTCAACTCTTCGCCACGATGAATCCCACAGTCTTCTCGAGGTAATGATGGCTCCCCAAAGTTGTGTCTGCAGCTCTGCATCCTCAACCCAGCATTGACGCCATATAACACCATGGGATGGACAGTGTTGGAGGGTGTATTCTCGGGCCTGACGTCCAGTGCCCTCCAACATTCATCTGTGTGAGCAGTCTCAATTTGGCTGAGGTGGCTCAACAGTCAGCAGTGGCTGGTTTTCAGTCTGAAAAAAAAAAATGTTTGTTGGTATCTCTGGACCTCACGGATTGGATCAACACCACTGTCTGCACTCAGCCTTCTCTTCCACTGGTTTTTTGGCATTAGTTGTGGATGACAGTTCTGGCATCTCTGTGGGTCACTGGGTGGCTGAACTGCTCCATATGGCTGTCTGCCCGTGAGAAACCGTCAGCCTTCGCATTCTTGGTGATCGCACTGGAGTACAATGGTGGATCGTCTTGAAAAAGTGTGGATGGTTTGTCTGATGTTTTTCAGCTGGTGTATGGTTCTGTTCCTCCGAAGTACCTGCAGCAGAGATCTGCAGTCAGTGAAGAAAGCAATCATAGACGGTGGGTTGTTTGACTTTGTGAACGCTTGTACGGCATGGAAAAGAGCTGTTGATTCTGTTCTGTTGTTGAATTAATTCTTTTTCCCGCAAAAAAAAGGCTTTAGAAGTCTGTCTCCCATCAGTGTGTTTGATGAAGATGCCTGCTACACCACTCTTCTCTGCCCCCTCTCATCATCCATCCCTAAAGACGTGCGTCCACTCACTGAAATTGAAATGGTCGTCAATCTTCTCCAAAGCCAAAGCTTTCAGCAAATGAGGGGCTTCGCAATCCTTCCTGTCTATGCCAGGAACTTCTGTGATGACTAAGGCTTCCTCCAGATGGCCATCTAGCTCTTCAAAGTCGGGAAGCATTTGCATTTCAGTTGAGGACGTAGGTAGCAGGTCTTATTTCAGTTGTGTAGGCTATAAGGTCTTAGTCCTGCGGAAGGACACCCCGTTGAACAAACAGTCCCCCTGTGCCCACAGGAAATGACTGTTTAGTCCTGAGCTAAGGAAGAAGCCCCTCTAGCTCTACAGAACACTTGATCCAACTTGCTGAAGACAGAGTGTGTCAATTACGGCGCTGGTTTCATGGATAAATCAGGACGTAAACGCATCAGCAATGACAGTTATGTGTCAATACCTGGTCAATATCAGCACTACCACAGATTTGAAAGGAAAAAAAGAAAAAAATAGAGAGAGCACAACACACACACGCGCGCGCGCGCGCGCGCGCGCATACACAAACGCACATATACACGCACACATGCATACACACTATCTATATATTTTTTATGACATGCAAATGCATGTGTTGGCCGTTGCTTTCTTGATGTGTTAATTGCTAATTCGATGTAAAGGATAGTTTAGTTATTGGTTGTTGTTGTTTTTTTTTTTTTGTTGTGTTTTTGTTTTTTTTGTTTTTTTTTGTTTTCATAGTTGGTAGATCCTCACTGACTTTCATATGTCCATAGCTTTGATCCTCATTGATTGGCAATTATGTAACATTTTTACCCATTTTTCCTTATGCAATAATTACATCCTAAGCTCTTGTACACACACCCATGCAAGTGCCGACATACACACGTACGTTCATATCAAACTTAACATGCAGCCACCTCCTTCCCACTCTACCCACCCCTTCCCTTTTCCCCCACCCACCCTTTCCCATCGTGTAATATCACTTTTAGTGAACAGACGTTAAACAGAATAACAACAACAACACACACACACACACACACACACACACACACACACACACACACACACACGCGCGCGCGCGCGCGCGCGCGCACGCACGCACGCACGCACGCACGCATTCACGCACGTACGCACGCACACGCACACACACACACACACACACACACACACGGAGCGTGAAACGCGCGCAAGCGCACCACACACACACACACACACACACACACACACACACACACACTCTCTCTCTCTCTCTCTCTCTCTCTCTCTCTCTCTCTCTCTCTCTCTCTCTATCTCTATCTCTCCCCTCTCTCTGTCTGTCTGTCTGTCTGTCTGTCTGTCTGTCTGTCTGTCTGCACCAAGTGCATCAGAAGTCCGTGTGAAGTAGGCTTTTCCATGCAAGCCATCTTATAATAATGAGTGCAACTTTTTCTTGTAGCATGAAGTCTACAGGTTTATCCTGACAGGTTAAAATCATCACCCTCGGTTTGTTTTGCACAGGTGAGTCTTAAGACAAAAATCACATTCATGATTTGATTATTAAAATAACTTGAGCTCACAGGAGGCCCAAACAAAACTTACATATTCCGGTCCATGACCTTTTCGGATGAAGGGACACTGAGTTTCATCTTCAGCATCAACACAGTCAGCATTGAGATCACAGGGGAAATGCCTGTAGAGCTCAGGCCACACAGACACTGAACAATTCCACTGTCGCTGTCCAATCTGCTGTGGTTTGGAAGTTCTCTGATGGAAAGAGAACACTAACTTCACAACAGCCGTGCACATTGGTCGCATGCACTTGTATGATATTGACATGGGGAGAACTGGGGTCCCCTTTTTATCGTGTGAAAACACTTTGATCGGTTTCAGATGGCATTGCCCAGTCTAGAAAAATAAAAGGGAAATTATGATCTCTTATCCACCGTCGTCTGATCCATTGTTTGTCCACATTCAGAAGCAAACACGTCAAGAGAATAGTCAGATCTACCCAGTCTTCTCCGAATCCGACTCAGAAAGATCACATGGCCACTGGGTGGAGTAATTGTCCTCCGACATGCAAATGAAGCCACATCCAGGCTGTGAGGCAGCTGTATGTAACCTGAAAAAAAAAAAAAAACATGTTCATTAAACTGAATAGAAACATGAAAAAGCCGAATGGAGCACGGTCACCTTTTCAAGACTGAGAAGTGTGTCAGTCTGACCAGCAGCATGAGCTAATCTGGATTCCAAGTGGAACTCTACTCCATAGAGAGTGGAGCCAGACATGTTAAAGGATCATTAGGCTGTGATCTGTTGAAACAGAGAGTGGCGCCAGACAGGTTGTAGGATCATTAGCTGTGATCTGTTGAAACAGAGAGTGGAGGTAGAGAGGCTGTGGGATCATTAGGCTGTGATCTGTTGAAACAGCGAGTGGAGCCAGAGAGGCTGTAGGATCTAGGCTGTGATCTGTTGAAACAGAGAGTGGAGCCAGAGAGGCTGTAGGATCATTAGGCTGTGATCTGTTGAAACAGAGAGTGGAGCCAGAGAGGCTGTGGGATCTTTAGGCTGTGATCTGTTGAAACAGAGAGTGGAGCCAGAGAGGCTGTAGGATCATTAGAATGTGATCTGTTGAAACAGAGAGTGGAGCTAGAGAGGCTGTAGGATCATTAGAATGTGATCTGTTGAAACAGAGAGTGGAGCCAGAGAGGCTGTAGGATCATTAGGCTGTGATCTGTTGAAACAGAGAGTGGAGCCAGAGAGGCTGTGGAATCATTAGGCTGTGATCTGTTGAAACAGAGAGTGGAGCCAGAGAGGCTGTGGGATCATTAGGCTGTGATCTGTTGAAACAGAGAGTGGAGCTAGAGAGGCTGTAGGATCATTAGGCTGTGATCTGTTGAAACAGAGAGTGGAGCCAGAGAGGCTGTGGGATCTTTAGGCTGTGATCTGTTGAAACAGAGAGTGGAGCCAGAGGAGGCTGTGGGATCTTTAGGTTGTGATCTGTTGAAACAGAGAGTGGAGCCACAGAGGCTGTGGGATCTTTAGGTTGTGATCTGTTGAAACATAGAGTGGAGCCAGAGGCTGTAGCATCATAGCTATGATCTGTTGAACACAGAGAATGGAGCCAGAGAGGTTGTAGGATCATTAGCTATGATCTGTTGAAACAGAGAGTGGAGCCAGAGAGGCTGTAGGATCATTAGGCTGTGATCTGTTGAAACAGAGTGTTACAATGCTAAAATGCGCTGACTTCCTCAGTACAAGGTAAGTGCAGTACTCTAGCTTGTAAGAGTTCGTTGTAGATCCTGTGGTAGGTGTTCAGCTCACAGATGACAAAATACACCAGTGGTATTGAAACGAAGAGGATCCTTTTATTTACAAACGTTAAAGAATATAGGAACAAAAACAAACCACTGACCTTCAGGTTCAATAAGTCATACAGGACCACCTAATCGTACATGCAGCAGCGAATACTCTACTAATGGCAGCTTCTCGTCGACTAGACTCAAACTCAATGAAGACTCGAACACTTCTAGACTAGAACTCTTCAACAAACCTCATTTCTCTCTCTCTCTCTCTCTCTCTCTCTCTCTCTGTCTCTCTCAGTCGCACAGCTCTCATTCTTTTGTATGATATCGAAAGAATATTCTCGAACCTACTCGATTATTCTTTTCTAGAATATTCAGCATAACAGTAAGCTTAACCAATGAAATCGCGACGACCGTATGCAAATATAATTCGGTCAGCTTCTACAACATTCTCAAACTTTCGGCAAAGCACTGGCAACTTACGGAAACCTGGTGAACATCCTAACATAATCTTGAATATTCCAATCGCAGTATCATCGATCGATCCAACAACAAAACAATTAGGCATACATTCACTTTCCAAACGTTTTAAACAAATCAACGACAGCACTACACTGACCAAAAATACAAAGATCTAAAAGCGATAAATAAAAGGAGGCTTGCAACGCGTCATTATTGCTCTGACGTCTTTCACAAAATTCTCCCCCTCTCTTGTCTCCCTTTTAAATTGTAACATAACCCCCCACTAAAAGAAATTTCCCGAATTTCTAAAAACCTTTACAATTTAAAAGAAATGTCAAATGACTTTAAAACAAAGATCAAATGGCAACACACACCCAGTTCAAAGTGTACAACTAGTACAAGTCTCATTTATTCATGCACAACTTAAAAAGTCTGCAGCCAGATTGTCTGTGCCTTTCACATATTCAACCTTCATATCAAAGTTCTGAAGGTACATGGCCCCAGCGCATGACCCTACTGTTCACAAACTTGGCAGATTCTAAAAAGGATAAAGTTTATGGTCAGTACGCAATACAAAGCGAACCCCCTGGAGAAACAGTTCAAACTTTCGTACTGCCCACACAATAGCAAGGCACTCCTTCTCCATGGTCGCATACCTCCGCTCTGCCCTGGATAGTTTCTTGCTGGCGTACGAGACTGGGAACAGCTTCCGTCATGTTCCTGCATGAGGACTGCACCAACACCCTCGTCAGAGGCATCAGTGCTGAGCACAAACGTCTTGTTAGGGTCAGGCAACCGTAGCACAGGTTCCTCGGACAGAAAGTTCTTCACAGTGTTGAAGGCTCGGTCTTGTGCATCTCCCCACTCCAGTTGGTTGGGCTTCCCCTTGCGCAGAACGTCCAACATTGGAGCAGTCACAGTTGCAAAGTGGGGCATGTATTCTCTGTAAAACCCCACTATGCCGAGAAAGGACTGCAGTTGTTTTTTTGTCTGGGGGACGAGATGTTTCTAGAATTTTTGTCACATTGTCCTTGAGCACACCTTTCATTCCTTCCTGGAGACGGTGACCAATGAAGTCAATATCATCTGCGCCAATAACACACTTGCTGGGTCTCGCAGTCAAGCTGGCAGAAGACAGCCGTTTGAACAGCTTCCGAAGAATTTCCAGGTGTTCTGTCCATGTTTTTGGAATGGATCAGGAAGGATGTCATCCCAGTAGTATATGACACCTTCCATGTTGCCCAATAGTTTTCTCATGCCCCTCTTGAGTGTTGCTCCAGAATTCTTCATACCGAAGGGCATTCGGAGGACTACTCGTATGTCCCATCTGGAGTCACAAATGCAGTCTTTGGAATGTCTTCTTCTGGTATGGGGACTTGCCAATACCCCTTACTGAGATCGATCTTGAAAAAAAAAAAAAAATTATCTCCTCTCAGTCTCTGGAATAGGTCAGCAGCTGTAGGCATGGGTTCAGGATCTAGGTAAATCAGCTTGTTGAGTCGCCTAAAATCGATGTACACTCAGTTAGTACCATCTTTCTTTTTGACAACGACAACTGGCGACGCGTATGGCGACCCTCGGGACTCTCGTATAACTCCCAGTTTCAACATGTCTTTGATGTCTTCTTTCAGCGACTCTCTGGTAGCATAAGGCAATGGGTAGGGCTTTGACCTGATAGGCTCAGGCGATGTCAACTTCACTTCATGCTGAATCAAATCTGTTTTTCCTGGAAACTCAGTGAAGATGCTTGAGTGCTCATTTAACAGTCCACGTATTTCTGTTTGCTGTGGTTGTTCAGTTGTGACCCAAAAAACTACACTGTCAATAGTTTCCTGAGATTTGAAATCATTCAGTTCTAACAGCTCTTCATCGTTCACAGAACTTTCCTCAGGGACGTTGTCACCATCACTGGAGGGGTAAGGTAATTCCCATTCTTGGAATTCAGCAGCATGCACATCTGTAGCTGGCTTATCTTCCCGTTCAAACTATTTCTTGAGCATATTTGCGTGGAAAATCTTCTGCTTGTTTTTAATTTTCACTTCATAATCATTCAGCCCCTTGACTGCTTCTACAGGATAGGGTCCTTTCCACTGCATCAGCAGCTTGTTATTGTCAGTAGGAAGCAGGACAAAGACTTTCTCACCAGGCTGCTATTTCCTGACCTTGTTCTTCCGGTCAAAGTAGTGTTTGCATTTGCCTTGGGACTTTTCTAGTTCACTTCGGGCTAACTGTAAGGAAGCTTCAATGCCTTCACGCAGCTCAAACACATATTGACAGCTGTTCTTCTTGATTTCTGGAGATTCCACTTCTTTTGTCCACAGTTCTTCAGGATGCGCATTGGTCCTCGCACAGTCCAGCCGCACAGTAGCTCAAACGGAGAAAATTCAGTAGATTCTTGAGGGACTTCCCTTAAGCAAATGACAAGGCATTGATATATCTGTGCCATTGTCGTGGTTGGTCAGCACACAACTTCTTCAGCATGGCCTTTAATGTTCCATTGTATTTCTCTACCAGGACGTTGCACATGGGATGGTAGGGCTGGGTGGTGCATTGGTCCTCGCACAGTCCTGCCTCTAAAACCAGGCCATTGAGGTACTCCCTTAAGCGAGCGACAAGGCATTGATATATCTGTGCCATTGTCGTGGTTGGTCAGCACACAACTTCTTCAGCATGGCCTTTAATGTTCCATTGTATTTCTCTACCAGGACGTTGCACATGGGATGGTAGGGCGTGGTGGTCAACTGGTGGACACTGAGAAGACGAACAACCTCCTTCATGCAATCAGATACAAACTGGGTCCCTAAATCACTTAATATTTCGTCAGGCACACCCAGTCTATTGAAGATGTCAATCAGGGCATCAGCAACGGTCTCAGTATCGATGCGTTTCAGTGGGACTGCCTCAAGATACCTGGTGGCATAGTCTACCAAAGTGAGGATGTATCTGTGTCCTGGTTCACTGGCTGGCTTGATTTCTCCTATGAGTTCGATGGCCACCCTCTTGAAAGGTCTGTCAGTTAGTGGCATCTTCTCCGTGGGTACCTTTGGAGTTCTTCCTTTGGGTTCAGTCTTCTGGCACACGTCACAGGATCTGCAGAAGCAAGCAACATCGCCCTGGATACCTGGCCAGTACAAGGCTGCTATGATTTTGTCTGTGGTCTTCTTGACACCCATGTGGCCTCCAAGGATGGAGTTATGGGCCAACTCCATCACGGACTTTCGTAGACTGGCTGGAACAAGAACTTGACAAGTGATTTGACCCCCATCAGTTATACCTTTTTTCTTGTACTGTCTGTACATGACACCATTTTTCTTCACAAAGGATACCTCGGTGTTACCCCTGGTCATGGCGGTCTGTTTTGCTGGCATATTTTTGCAGAGAAGGGTCAGCTTGCTGTAACTGGATCAGTTTCTCTCTGGTTACTTCTGGGATTTCTGTAGATTTGCTGATCTTCAATGGTGTAGATCTCCCTTCTTTCTCCTTCTTGGATCGTGCGCGTGTTGTTACTGCACAGGTGTGTGGCCACTCAGGATCAGGATCATCGGCTGCACGGGCACCTTCAATATTGCCGATGATGACGTCATGAGGAGGACTGGGCAGGCACAAAGCATTCACCTTCCCACAACAAAGAACGGTGTAGAAATTTCAACATCAGCTGTAGGGACGGCCTCAACATGTCCATGGACACATCGTAGGTAGCCGTTCTTGCCAGTAAACTGCTTTTTCTGGAACAAGGTCCTTCTTAATGATGACTCCACTGCACCCTGTATCTCTGAGCACCTGCACTTCCTTATCAGCATAATGTCCCCTCACCACAGGCATGACACTCAGATCACTCTTGGCACACATTAAGAAGGCACATTGCACCACATTCTCATGCTCTTCAGGGCTGTCGCTGGTTTGACCTGAGGTAGATCTCCATCTCCTCCACGACGGGTGTCTCTCCTGACTCCTTTCCCTGATGGCAACATTGGCAGATGTTAGGCTTCTTTTATTTCCACCCTGGCGTTGGTCTTTCCGGTCTTCATGACTAAAGTGTGGAGGGCTGTGTTTATCTGAATGCTTGGGCAGTCTGCATTCAGCAGCCTTGTGACCCAGGCGTCCGCAGTTGAAGCATTTCAATGGTGGAGTTGATATACTTGGAACCTGGACTGGGTCGTATCCGGTCTGTAGATGGTTTTGATCTAGTGTCAAGGGTCCGGTTGTGAGACTCCAGGAACGTCTGTGCAGCTTCAGTAAAGGATTTCAGGCTCTGGTCTTTCTCTTGTAGAAGGTGGGATGCAAGGTCTTTAGGACAGGATTCTACAAATTGTTCTTTCAGGACCAGATATGACAAGCCATCATAGTCTTTCTTTCTTCCAGCCAACTCCAGCCATCTGTCTAGATAGTTTTGAATCCTGGTCAGGAATTGAGCAGGACTTCGTTCTTCTCTGGCCTACTGGACCGGAAAACGTTTGTGGAAGCCTTGTTCAGAAAAATCATAACTTCGAAGAAGTTCCATTTTCAGTGTTTCATATTCATTTGCTTCTTCTCGGGGTAGTCTTGAGTATACTTTCAAGGGCATGACCAGTCAAAAGGGCACTTAAGTTGGTAGCTCACTGCTCTTTTGGCCATCTCATTGCTTCAGAATGGCGTTCAAAACCGTTCCAGATAACTGTTGAGGTTGTCTTCCCCGTCTACGAAAGCTGGAAGACGTGGTCTCTTAGCAACTTCAGTTTCTGACTGCAAAATGCATTCACGATTTTTGAACTCCCACTTCTGCCATACGCAGTTCAAATTCTCTTTGTCTCTCTTTCTCTTGGTGTTCTATTTCAAGTCTTTTCAATTCTCTTTCAGCAGCTTGCTCTTCTCTTTCTCTGTCCTGCTGTCTTTTCCTGTTTTCACGTTCTTCTTCTTCTAGACCTTCTCTTCTCTTCACGTTCTTCCTGTCTTTTCTTCTCTTCACGTTCTTTTTTCTCTCTAGTCTTCTCTTCTCTTCACGTTCTTCCTGTCTTCTCTTCTCTTCACGTTCTTCACTGTCTGTCTTTCTCTTCTCTTCACGTTTCCTTCCTGTCTTTTCTTCTCTCTCTTCAGCTGCCGATTCTGTTTTTCGTTTTTCCAGCTCTCTTGCTGCAGCCTCAGCCTCTTGAACATATTTTCAGAGTTCATCACCTGCAAGGCCTAGTTCCTTTCCAGTCTTCACGTATTCCATAGTAACTCAGACTAACGTCAGCAATCAGTCACTGAAACAATATTTTCCAGTGCTCAACTACAAACTCAGGCAACAGTCTTTCGTTTGACTCTCCTAGCTCTGTAGAATCCTAATTGCTCCTGCAGACACAGGGCGACAGTTTCCTCCACTTCCCTGGACCTGCTCGATGCACTAAACGCTGTACACACCCTCTGTGTGTACGGAAAACATGGTTGAAGACTTTCTTGATGCTGAAACGTTTGATCTAAGTTTCGATTCTTCTCAGACGGCAGCCGATGCAGTACGTGACGGCGTTTGTCGACGTAGATCTGGACTGGCGTCTTCAAAATCGCAGTTCGTTTAGTACAGACTAGCGAATAATGTCTCTAGAATAAGCACCAATGCAGCAGGATCTTTGGCTTGGCCCCCAAATGTTACAATGCTAAAATGCGCTGACTTCCTCAGTACAAGGTACGTGCAGTGCTCTAGTTTGTAAGAGTTCGTTGTAGATCCTATTGTAGGTGTTCAGCTCGCAGACGACAAAATACACTGGGCAGTATTGAAACGAAGAGGATCCTTTTATTTACAAACGTTAAAGAATATAGGAACAAAAAACAAACCACTGACCTTCAGGTTCAATAAAGTCGTACATGACCACTTAATCGTACATGCAGCAGCGAATACTCTACTAATGGCAGCTTCTCGTCGACTAGACTCAAACTCGATGAAGATTCGAACACTTCTAGACTAGAACTCTTCAACACAAACCTCATCTCTCTCTCTCTCTCTCTCTCTCTCTCTCTTCGTTCTGTGTGTGTCTCTCTCAGTCGCACAGCTCTCATTCTTTTGTATGATATTAAAAGAATATTCTCGAACCTACTCAATTATTCTTTTACTAGAATGGTTAGACTGTGAATATAGACTGTGATCTGTGAAACAGAGAGTGGAGCCAGAGAGGCTGTGGGATCATTAGGCTGTGATCTGTTGAAACAGAGAGTGGAAGCCAGAGAGGCTGTGGGATCATTAGGCTATGATCTGTTGAAAACAGAGAGTGGAGCCAGAGAGGCTGTGGGATCATTAGGCTGTGATCTGTTGAAACAGAGAGTGGAGCCAGAGAGGCTGTGGGATCATTAGCTGTGATCTGTTGAAACAGAGAGTGGAGCCAGAGAGGCTGTGGGATCATTAGGGCTGTGATCTGTTGTGAAAACAGCTTGTGATCTCTGGCATCGAGAGGCTCAGGACCCTAAGGGCAATGGAAGAGGCTTCCTACTGTGTGGAAAGAAAAGTCCAGGCTGTGAGGTGGCTGTATATGTCTTGAAACAGCATGTTGCTTTACGAAATTAAATACATTCACATTTAAAAACAAAAAAGTTAGTGCTGTTTACTTAGTTTTCATGAATTAGATACACAGCATGAGTAGATGTGCTTCTGTCTGTATAACTACAGTCTCCTTTAATTACTCATTCCTCTCCACAGATTCTTGTGGATAAAGCAGAAAGATCTGCCCTAGGTTTCCGTACCTCATGATCAGCCAGTTGTTACTTTTTGTTGACATTAATAAACATATGGCATGTCTTCGAGAAAAGAGTCCCTTAGAGACGATGATCTTCATAACGTCTTGTTTTCCACGACTGCGCCGAGCAGTCTGCCCTTCTGGATAGCTCGCCATCTTACAGGAGAAAAACCAGGGAGTCACTTCGTCTGTGTTTACCCACACGCTCAAAGGAGTTCTCCTGACAAACGCAGCACGCTTTGCTCTGATTCGTGGGGCCAGTGGACAAGAGGGCCAGCTTGGTGATGTCTCATCTGCTCCTGGTCAGAAGATGATTTGATGCCTGGTGCTGGACACCCAGGGATTATTTCCTGTGCATTTCACGACTTAGTCGATTTGTTCTGTGTGTGGGTTTGTTTCAATTCCTGGTGCTTGCGGATCATGACAAGAAGTAACGAGCAAGACAGGTTTTCTTTTTTACCAGTAATTTACAGCATGCATTAGACTTGACTCTAGATACCTACTGAATCCTGCATCACAAGGCCTTGTGTTTGCACTCCATGTCACTTGTCACAATGTCACCTGCGCTTGACAGCCTTGAGTTTGTTGAATTCATTGCTTTTTGAATTGGCTTGCTACAGATCCACAACATGCCCCCTGCTTAGTCCTTTGTGCTGCGGTATCACGAATTTGTTTGCCGTAATCTGCTCTGCCTGTGTCAGAGTGAGCTTTTCATATTGCGGATAGAGAGAATGATAGTGTGTCTGATTCAGTTCAGGGTAGGATGAATGAAGTGGATGGGATTAGTGATAAATGATAACGTTTACCAAAAAAAAAATGAATGTTAGATGGCTAAAGCTTTCAAGAATTCAAAAGACAATGAGAATTTGGAGACTCACATACCAAAACGTCGGCTTGCTCGATAACATGATAACAACAGAGTTTTTTTTTTCAGCTGTTCCCATACAGCCTAAGATTATGAAAGGCTGGAAACCATGATCAGAAAGGGGTTTCTAAATCTACAGCTCTGCTTAATTGTAGTGTTCAAGATTTTGAATGATTTGATAGAGATTCCAAATTGATAAATACATTAAATTTTCCAGCGATTCCGTTTGCTTTACTTGGTCAGCTAGTTTTTGTCAGCTAGTTTTCTGTCTAAGTCAGCTGCTGTGTCAAACTGGTTCACTATTTAAGTCAGCTGTGTGAAACTGTTCATTAATTTAAGTCAGCTGTCTGTGGAACTGGTTCTCTATCTAAGTCAGCTGTGTGAACTGGGTTCTCTATCTAAGTCAGCTGTGTGAAACTGGTTCACTATCGAAGTCAGCTGTGTGAACTGGTTCACTATCTAAGTCAGCTGTGTGAACTGGTTCACTATCGAAGTCAGCTGTGTGAACTGGTTCACTATCTAAGTCAGCTGTGTGAACTGGTTCACTATCTAAGTCAGCTAAGTGTGTGTGAACTGGTTCTCTGTCTAAGTCAGCTGTGTGAACTGGTTCACCATCTAAGTCAGCTGTGTGAACTGTTTCACTCCTAAACTGTGGTTCACAGCTGACAGATCACAGCTGAGCGTGGGTGTTACTGTGAACCTGCCAGCTGTCTTACCTGGCAAAACGACATGTCAACTCATGGCCGAAGTGTCATCGTAAGTGTTGTAATGGACGCACAGCGTGATTGTATGACTAAATGCTTAATGCAGAACAAATGCTTGGCGTGAGATGAATGCCAACCTTAAGAACTAAAAGAATTATGGGTCCAAAACGAACGAAGGAAAAGGCCTTTCCTGACCCATGGCAATAATTCTCCCAAAAGTAAAGAAACTGCCAGGTTTCTGTATATAGTAATGTACAGCACATTACTGTACGGTATTGTACAACATATGTCTGTACGGTAATGTGCAGCATATTTCTATACGGTAATGTACGGCATATTTCTGTATGGACGGTATGTACAGCATATTTTTGTACGGTAATGCACGGCATATTTATGTACAGTAATGTACAGCATATTATGTCTCAAGCTATTGTCTACGCTCTGTTAGAAAGGAAGACAGGATATCTTGGAGCTGAGAAAAAGGGACGACGCCTGGCGTGTCTGCATGCATTTTTGAAAACTTACTGCAGGTAAGAGAATTATGGTCAGTTATAAGCAAAAACAAAAACAAAAGAAAACCCTTCACCCAACAGTCCTTTGAATGATGACCTCTGATGGGGCAATGGCCATGCAGTTTTCTTTCAATGTCACTAAACGGTTTTCTCTTTCTGAAAGGTATTTACTCTTATAAACTGCAGGGTGTAACACGTATCAACATTCTGACGCAACACACCATTGACACTATTGCTGCCACCAGCAGTTCTGGTAACACATGGCTGGTTAAGATTGAGAGTAGACAGAGGTAATGATGCGATCACTCTTTGTCTGAAAGGCATTTTCAAAGTTACTTATACACACGAATGCTCTTTTGACCTCGACCTTTTGCAGGATTAGTAAGAAGGGCGGAGATGGAGTTGAAACAAGGAATGAACTTTTTCAGAAGGCAAAGGACCCGATTGACAACGGAATCGACGAGAGTTTAACTGCGAATTTTTAACGTACAATTGTTTAACAATGAATGCGTTTTCGTTTTTTCTGAAAATAAAAAAAACAAGCGTTTTCATGGACACTTTAAAGTTCTCAGCTCTTTGAAAGGCCCAAAAGGTCCTGCCGCGTGCGCGTGTGTGTGTGTGTGTGTGTGTGTGTGTGTGTGTGTGTGTGTGTGTGTGTGTGTGTGTGTGTGTGTGTGTGTGTGTGTTTTTCTCAAAAACTCTAGAATTTGAGAAAGAATCTGCAATGAAGTATACAATTACCGAGTTATTGCGTTCTAGTAAAAAGTCGGTTATAACTCGAACGCGATTTCAGTTGTGATTTCTGTTTGAAATAAGGTAGTGCTTTGTATGAAGGTATCCTCTGAGTGGTCTCTAAAATGATTCTTCAAACTGCGGGTTTCATTACTTCATTTGTGATACATGCTCAAAAATGAGTAGTTACACAGCAATAGGGGTGGCTCAGATTTCAGACTTATTTCTTTAGAATTTCTAAACGTAACGTCGTCAAAACCCGGTATTTCACGAATTTTAGAGGAGCCTTTGGCATTCTGACAATGTGGTGTTAATTTCTTGGTTTAGTACAGTTTTTGTATCGAAGAGAAACAGACAAACAGCAGGACTGACTGACAGAAATGTGGTGCAAATTTTACCATATTTTTTATGAGTTAATTTACGACATTTTCAAGCATAAGTTAATATGGCTCCTTAATTTGAGGCTTATTTCTTCAGAATTTGTAAACGTAACATCTCAAAACGCTATTTCAAACGGAACCCTTTTAAGATTCTGACAAAATTGTGTGATTTTTTTTTTCGGGGGGGGGGGGGGGGGGGGGGTCATTATATTTGTGTGTGGTGTTGTGGGTGTTGTGTGAAAGTTTTGAAAGCATTTTTCACATAGCATACGTTCAGGATTGGCTACGGTCAAATTGAGTGGCCTGATTCTGTGGTGGAAATTCTGTGGGGGGTGGGTGTGTGAATGTTGGTGGGATTACGTGGTTCAGACGGACCCTTTTAAGCGATATGGTCGAAAATATAGCTAAATTTTTTTTATATAGGGGCCGGAGGCTTCCAGGGTGTACTCAACAAATGGGGTGACAGTTTTTGGGTTTGTGGTAAATCAATCTGACTAACTTGTGTGGAGAGATGAGAGAAGGTGTGTTGGGAGAAGTGGGAGAGAGAGAGTGTAGAGAGAGATGAGAGGAGAGAGAGAGAGAGAGAGAGAGAGAGAGAGAGAGAGAGAAATGTGGAGCATTTTTCCGTCATAACGTCATGATTGATTATGAGTTAAATTTATGCCATTTTTCAGGTAAACGGTTTGGATGTCTTGTTATCTAATGGGATTCGCAGTTGCTTGGTTTTGCGTATGATCTAAATATGGGTAAAAGAAATAAAAGGGTAAATGCGTCACTCAGTACTCAACAAATTAAATTGAAGTTGGTGTTTGTAATAAATCAAATCTCTACTTTCAAAACCTTTCCACTTTCGCTGAATAATTCTGGAGTTGTTGCTTTTTCATTTGTTGTTGATCGCTTCTTTGACAAATGTCTCCCTTCAAAAAACCATGTGTGTATGTCAGTACTAGAAAATCTTACAGGTGGGGAGGTTTTGGCGTTAAATTGACTTTGGGATTTGTGAGAGCGAACAATATACTGCCGTTTTTCAAAATGAAATGTTTCCAGTGAAGATCGCCGTTTTAGGTCAGTGACCTTTTCTGGTAAATTTGTCTTTTTTTCAACACACACTCACAGAGTCACACACACACACACACACACACACACACGCACGCACGCACGGCACACACACGCACACGCGCGCGCGCGCGCGCACGCACGCACACACACACACACACACACACACACACACACACACACACACACACACACACGCACACACACACACGGAATTCCAGGCTATCTTCTCACCTGCAGACGAAGACAGGTTGGTGATTTGCAGACTGGGTGCCTCTGATCTATCCACAGCGGAAAAGGCCAGGCTCATTGGGTACCAATGGTCCTCGTAGTGAAAGGATGACACCTCTGATATCTTGATGATGACGTGATTGGTCCAGCTGTACCAGTCTGTACACCTAATCCCCTGTACCGCTACAGATTTCAAAAAATACCGATGGATACAGAGATTCCCCGTTGTCGTATTGTAGAATGATAACTGTCACACAGGTAAGCAGTTACAAATTCCAACCTTCAGAATTTCCCTGCTTCAACTTTGAGCTGAATTTGGCATTCTTGTTTATTCCTCTTTGTGTCAATTGTGTATCGACATGTGTGTGACAATGAAGTCTCTGTGGGTTCTTTTGCTCCACGTCATCAAATGCACTCCCAGTATCAACTGGATGGACGTCACAGGGACGAGTTATGAGAGCTGATGTTATTGTTCAAGGTACACGGCGTGTTGTCATCGTTTTGGGCCTCGCTGATAGTCTGCTTTTCCATGTGGCTTTCTCCTCAGTTGTCAGGGAGAGGGTTCTTAGACATGGTCACAGAGTCTGTGATGTCGGTGGTTGACACGTGATTTTCTTTACCTGAATAAGCAGCGGTGCTTTCTGTGTGAACAAGAAATATACATTTTCATGTTGCTCTCTCTCTCTCCTCTTTCTCTCTCTCTCTCTCGCTCTCTCTCTCAAAAAGAGAGAATGGAATTGGCACTTTCAGGTCTTTGAAATGAGAACTCTGACAGCAGAGAATCGTGCTCAGAAAAGAGATAAAAGCCTTTGTCATAGCATTATATTTTCATTTGTCAAAGGCGCTTGAAAAGAAATACTTGATTTCTACATTCCTTCATCCCTGTCGGATACACTTACACAGGCGCTGGTGGTGATCGTGTTTCTACCACCGCTGACCTTGAGGCGTTTTCAGATGATGTGGAACCGGATAGAAAGAGGGACAAATTCCCTGTTGTTTGATGCTCGGGTCAAAGGCTGTGTGGAAACATTAGATTCCTCTTCAGACCAGTGTCATGAATTTGTTGATGTTTGCAATGACTGAAAAGAGGACTCGGCCACCAAGCAGTCCACTGCGCAAAAATCTTTTGAGTGATTTTCTCAAAGTTTCAAAGATGGAGGGGTGAATTGATACCTTTGATGTGAAATGGTCCGATGCATTTCGCAACGGCATCGAGAAAAGGTTGCCTGTTTGAAATGACTGTTGACCAACAAATGAATGTCTGGGTTCAACACAGTTTCAAAGATTCACTAAACTACAACACTGGCGACGAAGCAGCAATCCTGAGTGTCATTCCAAATTCTACATTAGTCCTGCAGACAATCTTAGACACGCACAGAGGTGGAAAAGCCAGTGATCTTATAGGTGTGGATGCTGACAGAGATACATAAGCTGGTCTGGCTGAAGTGTCACCTTGTTAGGAGAGAGAGCCGTCATTTACAACACACCGCTATGTTTTCAGAGATAAGACGACTGTATAGATTCTCTCACACACATAAAAGTAGTTTCCGTCCTATTCCTTGTAAATATTGGGAAGGCTTCAAGATACCATCAAAGTAAGTAAGGTAAGTATGTTATCACACAAAACAAAAGCATTGATAACACAATGAAAGTATCTCAAGGAAACCCTTCCCATCACAAAGACCTCAATCCATTGTTTCCGTTGCAGTTTTAAATACTATTTGCATCTCCAACTGTTCCCAGACTAAGGGAACACACATGCTTGACAGAGATGTTGAAAACAACAAAGTTAACTTCCTTCTGAACTGTTCACCAAACAGCACCACAGAATCAAACTTTGGCCATCTACAAAGCTGGCCTTGACTGAGACCAAAAGTGGACTCAAAACCAGGAAATATACTGGCTCTTAACAAAACTTCTTGCATTCAACTACCAAGAACTCCACACAGAACACGGAATGAATACACAGTGTTCGAACTGTTTGTCTCAAACAAAATGTGCCCATATATTTTGCCAGTCAGTAACAATTATAATATATCTCCCTTGCTGTAAACTATGATTAACTCCCTACCTGCTGACCTGGCTGACTGCAGTACTCTGTAAAGCTAGGCTGCCTGACACAGTCAGCTATCACATGGGTTTACTTCACAAAATCAACTGTACCATCGCTTTATCATTCTTTTAGCATATTGGTTAGAAGTACTGGTATAATACAACATTTTATTCAAAGTACGTCTTAGAGGATGAAGTTTCAAATTACAGGGATTATAAATCATCTACAGACGTATTACGCAAAATTTGTAATGGCAAAAAGTCACGTCTCACCAAACACTTGCATATGTTCTAGCAAACATTAAACTACAGTCTATCAAGATCAGACAATGTAATGGTATTTCTATCGGGCAGTGGTGCAGTAAACAGTCATAATTATTACACACACAACCAACGAAGGCCACATATGGACATAGCTTGCTGAATGAAGGTGGAATAAGACAAGGTGACTACAGGTGGAGCCACAGTGAAAACACCGAACGTCACTTACCTGTTTTGTACAGGTACAGATCTTTACACACACACACACACACACACACACACACACACACAACGGTAGGAATATATTCTTATTGCCAAACGATAGAAAGAATGCACTTTACGGAAGAAAATCTTATCTGGAAACATCAACCAAAATAGGACGTCATGGAAATGATGTACTTCCATGACGTCATATCATATTAGATGACGTCATGTGTTCCACTGTACCTTGTTGGTGACGCACAATTGCAATATGCGGACGTTAATAGAACAAGATATCAATCAAGAACAGACCTACCAAACAAGGGTGGCACCAGACGATATTCAGAAATCTTCCAGGGAGTTATTCAGTGTTAGGGCTCACGTTCAGTATGACTGACCCGTCGTTTTCATGAGTCAGATGCTGCTGATGGGCACGCCTAAATCAATTTTGCACCATCAGTCAGCTTAATAGTTCAGTCAGAGAGAGAGAGAGAGGGAGAGGGAGGGAGAGAGAGAGCCAATACACGGTTGTGAAACAGAGCGCCTGTCATGCAGAGTCAATGTCTCTATCCTACTGCACGTTCAGATCAGATCAAACATTGGACTCGCTATATCTATTTGCTCGCCCCACACATTGAGAAAAGATAACTCTGTTTGCACTGAAAAAACAGGCTGTTTTTTTTCTCCTGATTTGTTTCGGAACTGATCAATTTTGCTCCACCAATCAGTTTAACAGTTCAATCAAATAAAAAAAATGTCAATATAGGGGGTGTGAAATGGTGATCCTGTACTGCAGACAATATGTTGTGAACAGTACGACTTCAGTTATTTTTATAATTGATCAATTCAGCTCGATGTTATAGGTTTGATGTGATGTTTTGTTTAGTTGTTGTCGTTGTTGTTGTTGTTTTTTGTTTTTTTGTTTTTTTGTTTTTTGTTTTGTTTTGTTTTGTTTTAGGGGGTTGTTGTTTGTTTTTTTTTTTGTTTGTTGTTGTTGTTTAATCAAATAAGGCATGCACAAATTGCGTTTTGATACTGACCCACAAACTTAGAAAGGTAACTGTATTTGCAATAGAAAGAAAAGCATTATTTTTTTTTTTTTTTTTCCGAGACACGTCCATTATGAGTTAAGATGGGTACTAGGGTTGGGTATATGAGCACTGAGACACGTCCATTATGAGTTAAGATGGGTGCTGGGGTTGGGTATATGAAGACAGGTTGGAAGAAATAGATGGATACTAGGGTTGGGTATATGAAGACAGGCTGGAAGGAATAGATGAGTGCTAGGGTTGGGTATATGAAGACAGGTTGGAAGAAACGGATGGGTGCTAGGGTTAGGTATATGAAGACAGGTTGTAAGGAATGGATGGGTGGAAGAAGGAATGAGGAAGAGAGTAATGACTGACCATTTGGGGCTGGGGATTGTGGAAGGAGGGATAGTAGGCGGGGGTAAAAGAAAAAGGACGGAGGACTGGCACCCAGTGGGTTGAGGAGCATTGGCAGAGGAAGGAGGGGGTGGGGCTTCTGATTCTGATGGCGTGGTATAACAGGCCAGCCACGTGGGGCAAATATGGTGCCAATGATCGGGCCTTTGAAGTGTGGGGGGAGGGAGGGGGAGAATGATGCGGAGAATGAGGAATGCACCAGTGACAATCACAAGATATACCGAGTTGGGTGGACTGGACAGAAAAGAGCCCTAGAGAGGAAGCCCATTACCACTACGAGTGAGTCTGCGCTTCAGTGCTATAACAGTGCCACATATTCCTTGTTGTTGGCAACTTACCACTACAGCAGCACAGTTAATCTGATCAGAGATCTGAATATGTCTATGAGTTGTCTTAGAATGTGTTGTTTTAGTTTTTTAATCCTCCCGAAAGAAGCTATTTTCATCCTACTTGATATTGGTTTGCCTGCAGGAATAGAAGAAGCAGCCATGTTTTGCTGAGGAGGGGGGATGGTGGAGGGGAAGTCTTGATCAGCTACATGGTTCAAATTGTACATCATTCATTCTGGGACAGTTTACGTCATGGATGCATTATAAGTAATAGACTGAAAATAAAGACTGACCTGTAAAATAGTAAAGGTTATCTATATGGAAATATTGCTAGATGAACAAAACAAAAAGTACTTATCCCTATACCTCCCAGTTTCTTCAAGTTACCATCTCGCTTTTATCTTCCTGTGGTATTCATCTATTAATGTGAGTCGCATAGGTTCAGGCATGCCTGTCTGTGTTGTTGTTGTTGTTGTTGTTGTTGTTTGCTGTTGTTGTTGCCGTTGTTGCTGCTGTTCCGAATGGTGATGATGATAATGATGTTGGTGGTGGTAGTGACAGTGGTAATATTATCAGTTTTTTTCTTTATTTTGCACGCAGCACAAAATGTTCATCTCGGGTTTGTGAAATGAATAGAGAGGTGACGATCTACATGATGATGAAAAGAGTTGATACAGTCATGGCCTAATGAAGGCCAACTGAAGGGAAACATTGTTAGAGTGCTTCACATCCTTCAAGGTGCCGTATAGAAACTTGTGAAACAATTTCAATAGACAGCATCAGACCCTAGTCCGTCATCCAAGATCTCAGATTTGTGAATGTACCACTCTAAAACATTCCAGGCTTGATCTTACTGATTGCAGAAAGACTTTAACAGATGTCACTGGTGTATTTTAACATTGTGAATGGTTTGAACTGTTCATGGGGGACTGTTTAAAGAAAATGTCATTTCTCGGGTTTGAAAAAGGAATGTGAAAAAAAGGTTGTGCTCAGGGACGTGAACATAGGTTTCAGGAGAAACTGATATCAATATAGATTGCAGTGGATTATGTGTGAACATTGCAATCTATCAGGTACCGTAAAGGGATATAATGAGTAATCTGAGGAACATCATGAAGAAATAGTCCGGCGAAGGTTCTCTGAAATTTAGCAAGTGGAACGCATGAATGCAGTGTGACCCTCCAGCTTGTAGTCTGAAAGTGATGTTGTGGGTCTGAGTCGCATACTTTGATGTGAGTGATCTTATCTTGGTGGAAAGAACCATGAACTCCAAGAAGTACATTTAGATGCTACAAGTCGTCTCCACCTATCTGTTCAGTGAATATTACCTCAGAGGCCATAGCTCTTCCAGAGGACAACACCTCCATTCACAAACAGAACGGTGGAACCCAGACTAGTCCATTCTACTCCTGCTGTGACCAGCACAGTCATACCATCTCAGCCCTATTAAATGTGTTGGGGCAGAGTTGGAAAACAAGGCTGTAAGCTGCATTTATCACATTGTGATGTGGATCAAGGTGCCCTTGTGGTACCTTCAGATCTTATCTTATCTCAGTCAGAAGGCCACATGACCATGAACTAAAGCATCAGATCTTCAAACAAGATGAGGAAAAACAGACCAGCTGCCATGGCGTAGTGATTAGCGTCGCGGACTTCCGTCTAGGAGATCGTGGGTTCGATTCCCATCAGAGTCATGTGAGATTTTTCTTCCCCGACCGGCTCCTACCCAAACTTGAGTTTGCTACGGCTCAGCTGGGAAGACTGGGACCACACAGTCGAGTTTCATCCACTTTATTGATGCGTCTCTGAGTGTGTTTGCTCAAATGTCCTGACCAACACTGCAGGTGTCTGTATCTCTCGGCCTGGTTGATGCTGGGAAGGAAGGAAAGGAAGCGTAGAGTACAGCCCTGTCATGTAGTCTCAGACTGGAATGGAAATCTGTAGCATCATCTTCATCATCCTCATTCTCATCGATCAGCATTAGAAAAAAAATGGGGGAAACCCTTCAACTTTTCGACTGGTAAATGCAATTAACGTCACCATATGAAAGTTTGACACTGATCGGACGCGAGGTTGCAAGCTCTGTTTGGACTACAATGAAACACTTCTTCAGTGGAAGGAAGAAGCATGAACTGCCCCATGTGAAACAAGACGAGACATACAGCGGTATTTGCTAACCTGATCCGCCTTGTCCTGTCATGAACTGTCCCATGTGAAACAAGACGAGACAGACAGTGGTATTTGCTAACCTGATCTGTCTGCCCTGTCCTGTCCCAGGAAGGATGCAGTCCTCTCACTGACGATTATGGTAAGCAGTACCAGTCAAGGGATTGATCGTTTACAATGGAACAATGCCACACTATGTAAGTCACTTACTCTCATATGACATATGTAAACTGAGTTCATTTCAAAGTAACATGGGTGATGATGAAACTTGGACTGAATGGATTTCATCCACCAGATTAAAAAGAATTTGGCAGCAAAATAAAAGACGAATGGCATCTTCCTCAGCAATAATGGACAAACGAGCATCACCTTTCCACTTTTCTTTGTAGTGAACCTATTTTGG
>JADBJO010018249.1:0-35740 GCA_016801955.1 Conus betulinus | reverse complement strand
TGAAGTAGGCTTTCCCATTAAACTATCTTTATAATAATGAGTGCAACTGTTTCTTGTAGCATGACGTCTACAGGCTTATCCTGACAGGTTGAAATCATCACCCTCGGTTTGTTTTGCACAGGTGAGTCTTAAGGCAAAAATCACATTCATGATTTGATTATTAAAATAACTTGAGCTCACAGGAGGCCCAAAACAAAAACTTACATATTCCGGTCCATGACCTTTTCGAATGAAGGGACACTGAGTTTCATCTTCAGCATCAACACAGTCAGCATTGAGATCACAGGGAAATGCCTGTAGAGCTCAGGCCACGCAGACACTGAACAATTCCACTGTCGCTGTCCAATCTGCTGTGGTTTGGAAGTTCTCTGATGGAAAGAGAACACTAACTTCACAACAGCCGTGCACGTTGGTCGCATGCACTTGTATGATATTGACATGGGGAGAACTGGGGTCCCCTTTTTATCGTGTGAAACACTTTGATCGGTTTCAGATGGCATTGCCCAGTCTAGAAAAATAAAAGGGAAATTATGATCTCTTATCCACCGACGTCTGATCCATTGTTGTCCACATTCAGAAGCAAAACACGTCAAGAGAATAGTCAGATCTACCCAGCCTTCTCCGAATCCGACTCAGAAAGATCACATGGCCACTGGGTGGAGTAATTGTCCGACATGCAATGAAAGCCACATCCAAGCTGTGAGGCAGCTGTATGAACCTGAAAAAAAAAAAAAACATGTTCATTAAACTGAATAGAAACATGAAAGCCGAATGGAGCACGGTCACCTTTTCAAGACTGAGAAGTGTGTCAGTCTGACCAGCAGCATGAGCTAATCTGGATTCCAAGTGGAACTCTACTCCATAGAGAGTGGAGCCAGACATGTTAAAGGATCATTAGGCTGTGATCTGTTGAAACAGAGAGTGGCGCCAGACAGGTTGTAGGATCATTAGGCTGTGATCTGTTGAAACAGAGAGTGGAGGTAGAGAGGCTGTGGGATCATTAGGCTGTGATCTGTTGAAACAGCGAGTGGAGCCAGAGAGGCTGTAGGATCATTAGAATGTGATCTGTTGAAACAGAGAGTGGAGCCAGAGAGGCTGTAGGATCATTAGGCTGTGATCTGTTGAAACAGAGAGTGGAGCCAGAGAGGCTGTGGGATCTTTAGGCTGTGATCTGTTGAAACAGAGAGTGGAGCTAGAGAGGCTGTAGGATCATTAGAATGTGATCTGTTGAAACAGAGAGTGGAGCTAGAGAGGCTGTAGGATCATTAGAATGTGATCTGTTGAAACAGAGAGTGGAGCCAGAGAGGCTGTAGGATCATTAGGCTGTGATCTGTTGAAACAGAGTGGAGCCAGAGAGGCTGTGGAATCATTAGGCTGTGATCTGTTGAAACAGAGAGTGGGCCAGAGAGGCTGTGGGATCATTAGGCTGTGATCTGTTGAAACAGAGAGTGGAGCTAGAGAGGCTGTAGGATCATTAGGCTGTGATCTGTTGAAACAGAGAGTGGAGCCAGAGAGGCTGTGGGATCTTTAGGCTGTGATCTGTTGAAACAGAGAGTGGAGCCAGAGGCTGTGGGATCTTTAGGTTGTGATCTGTTGAAACAGAGAGTGGAGCCACAGAGGGCTGTGGGATCTTTAGGTTGTGATCTGTTGAAACATAGAGTGGAGCCAGAGGCTGTAGCATCATTAGCTATGATCTGTTGAAACAGAGAATGGAGCCAGAGAGGTTGTAGGATCATTAGCTATGATCTGCCTCAGTACAAGGTAAGTGCAGTACTCTAGCTTGTAAGAGTTCGTTGTAGATCCTGTGGTAGGTGTTCAGCTCACAGATGACAAAATACACCAGGCGGTATTGAAACGAAGAGGATCCTTTTATTTACAAACGTTGAAGAATATAGGAACAAAAACAAACCACTGACCTTCAGGTTCAATAAGTCATACAGGAACCTCAATCGTACATGCAGCAGCGAATACTCTACTAATGGCAGCTTCTCGTCGACTAGACTCAAACTCAATGAAGACTCGAACACTCTAGACTAGAACTCTTCAACAAACTCATTTCTCTCTCTCTCTCTCTCTCTCTCTCTCTCTCTCTCTCTCTCTCTCTCTCTCTCTCTCTCTCTCTCTCGTCTGTGTGTCTCTCAGTCGCACAGCTCTCATTCTTTTGTATGATATCGAAAGAATATTCTCGAACCTACTCGATTATTCTTTTCTAGATATATTCAGCATAACAGTAAGCTTAACCAATGAAATCGCGACGACCGTATGCAAATATAATTCGGTCAGGTTTCTACAACATTCTCGAACTTTCGGCAAAGCACTAGCAACTTACGGAAACCTGGTGAACATTCTAACATAATCTTGAATATTCCAATCGCATATCAATCGATCCAAAAACAAACTGAAATTAGGCATACATTCACTTTCCAAACGTTTTAAACAAATCAACGACAGCACTACACTGACCGAAAATACACAAGATCTAAAAGCGATAAATAAAAGGAGGCTTGCAACGCGCCATTATTGTTCTGACGTCTTTCACAAAACTCTCCCCCTCTCTTGTCTCCCTTTTAACAAAGATCAAATGGCAACACACCCGGTTCAAAGTGTACAACTAGTACAAGTTTCATTTATTCACGCACAAGTTAAAAGTCCGCAGTCAGATTGTCTGTGTCTTTCACATATTCAACCTTCAAATCAAAGTTCTGAAGGTACATGGCCCTGCGCATGACCCTACTGTTCACAAACTTGGCAGACTCTAAAAAGATAAAGGTTTATGGTCAGTACGCAATACAAAGCGATCCCCCTGGACAAACAGTTCAAACTTTCGTACTGCCCACACAATAGCAAGGCACTCCTTCTCCATGGACGCATACCTCCGCTCTGCCCTGAATAGTTTCTTGCTGGCATACGAGACTGGGAACAGCTTCCCGTCATGTTCCTGCATGAGGACTGCACCAACACCCCCGTCAGAGGCATCAGTGCTGAGCACAAACATCTTGTTAGGGTCAGGCATCCGTAGCACAGGTTCCTCGGACAGAAAGTTCTTCACAATGTTGAAGGCTCGGTCTTGTGCATCTCCCCACTCCAGTAGGTTGGGCTTCCCCTCGCGCAGAACGTCCAACATTGGAGCAGTCACAGTTGCAAAGTGGGGCATGTATTCTCTGTAAAACCCACACTATGCCAAGAAAGGACCGCAGTTGTTTTTTTGTCTGGGGGACGAGATGTTTCTAGAATTTTTGTTACATTGTCCTTGAGCACACCTTTCATTCCTTTCTGGAGATGGTGACCAATGAAGTCAATATCATCTGCGCCAGTAACACACTTGCTGGGCCTCGCAGTCAAGCTGGCAGAAGACAGCCGTTTGAACAGCTTCCGAAGAATTTCCAGGTGTGCTGTCTATGTTTTGGAATGGATCAGGAAGGATGTCATCCCAGTAGTATATGACACCTTCCATGTTGCCCAATAGTTTTCTCATGCCCCTCTTGAGTGTTGCTCCAGAATTCTTCATACCGAAGCGCATTCGGAGGAACTCGTATGTCCCATCTGAAGTCACAAATGCAGTCTTTGGAATGTCTTCCTCTGGTATGGGGACCTGCCAATACCCCTTACTGAAATCGATCTTGGAAAAAAATTATCTCCTCTCAGTCTCTGGAACAGGTCAGCAGCTGTATTCATGGGTTCAGGGTCTAGGTAAATCAGCTTGTTGAGTCGCCTAAAATCGATGTACACTCAGTTAGTACCATCTTTCTTTTTGACAACAACTGGCGACGCGTATGGCGACCCTCGGGACTCTTGTATAACTCCCAGTTTCAACATGTCTTTGATGTCTTCTTTCAGCGACTCTCTGGTAGCATAAGGCAATGGGTAGGGCTTTGACCTGATAGGCTCAGGCGATGTCAACTTCACTCATGCTGAATCAAATCTGTTTTTCCTGGAAACTCAGTGAAGATGCTTGAGTGCTCATTTAACAGTCCACGTATTTCTGTTTGCTGCTGGTTATTCAGTTGTGACCCAAAAACTACACTGTCAATAGTTTCCTGAGATTTGAAATCATTCAGTTCTAACAGCTCTTCATCGTTCACAGAACTTCCCTCAGGGACGTTGTCACCATCACTGGAGGGGTAAGGTAATTCCCATTCTTGGAATTCAGCAGCATGCACATCTGTAGCTGGTTTTCCTTCCCGTTCAAACTATTTCTTAAGCATATTTGCGTGGAAAATCTTCTGCTTGTTTTTAATTTTCACTTCATAATCATTCAGCCCCTTGACTGCTTCTACAGGATAGGGTCTTTTCCACTGCATCAGCAGCTTGTTATGGTCAGTAGGCAGCAGGACAAAGACTTTCTTACCAGGCTGCTATTTCCTGACTTTGTTCTTCCGGTCAAAGTAGTGTTTGCATTTGCCTTGGGACTTTTCTAGTTCACTTCGGGCTAACTGTAAGGAAGCTCCAATGCCTTCACGCAGCTCAAACACATATTGACAGCTGTTCTTGATTTCTGGAGATTCCACTTCTTTTGTCCACAGTTCCTTCAGGATGCGCATTGGTCCTCGCACAGTCCAGCCGCACAGTAGCTCAAACGGAGAAAATTCAGTAGATTCTTGAGGGACTTCCCTTAAGCGAATGACAAGGCATTGATATATCTGTGCCATTGTCGTGGTTGGTCAGCACACAACTTCTTCAGCATGGCCTTTAATGTTCCATTGTATTTCTCTACCAGGACGTTGCACATGGGATGGTAGGGCGTGGTGGTGCATTGGTCCTCGCACAGTCCTGCCGCACAGTAGCTCAAATGGAGAAAACCCAGTAGATTCTTGAGGTACTTCCCTTAAGCGAGCGACAAGGCATTGATATATCTGTGCCATTGTCGTGGTTGGTCAGCACACAACTTCTTCAGCATGGCCTTTAATGTTCCATTGTATTTCTCTACCAGGACGTTGCACATGGGATGGTAGGGCGTGGTGGTCAACTGGTGGACACTGAGAAGACGAACAACCTCCTTCATGCAATCAGATACAAACTGGGTCCCTAAATCACTTAATATTTCGTCAGGCACACCCAGTCTATTGAAGATGTCAATCAGGCATCAGCAACGGTCTCAGTATCGATGCGTTTCAGTGGGACTGCCTCAAGATACCTGGTGGCATAGTCTACCAAAGTGAGGATGTATCTGTGTCCTGGTTCACTGGCTGGCTTGATTTCTCCTATGAGTTCGATGGCCACCCTCTTGAAAGGTCTGTCAGTTAGTGGCATCTTCTCCGTGGGTACCTTTGGAGTTCTTCCTTTGGGTTCAGTCTTCTGGCACACGTCACAGGATCTGCAGAAGCAAGCAACATCGCCCTGGATACCTGGCCAGTACAAGGCTGCTATGATTTTGTCTGTGGTCTTCTTGACACCCATGTGGCTCCAAGGATGGAGTTATGGGCCACCTCCATCACGGACTTTCGTAGACTGGCTGGAACAAGAACTTGACAACTGATTTGACCCCCATCAGTTATACCTTTTTTTTTCTTGTACTGTCTGTACATTCGTGACACCATTTTTTCTTCACAAAGGATACCTCGGTGTTACCCCTAGTCATGGCGTCTGTTTTGCTGGCATATGTTTGCAGAGAAGGGTCAGCTTGCTGTAACTGGATCAGTTTCTCTCTGGTTACTTCTGGGATTTCTGTAGATTTGCTGATCTTCAATGGTGTAGATCTCCCTTCTTTCTCCTTCTTGGATCGTGCGCGTGTTTGTTACTGCACAGGTGTGTGTGGCCACTCAGGATCAGGATCATCGGCTGCACGGGCACCTTCAATATTGCCGATGATGACGTCATGAGGAGGACTGGGCAGGCACAAAGCATTCACCTTCCCAACAAAGAACGGTGTAGAAATTTCAACATCAGCTGTAGGGACGGCCTCAACATGTCCATGGACACATCGTAGGTAGCCGTTCTTGCCAGTAACTGCTTTTCTGGAACAAGGTCCTTCTTAATGATGACTCCACTGCACCCTGTATCTCTGAGCACCAGCACTTTCTTATCAGCATAATGTCCCCTTACCACAGGCATGACACTCAGATCACTCTTCGCACCGTTAAAGAAGGCACATTGCACCACATTCTCATGCTCTTCAGGGCTGTCGCTGGTTTGACCTGAGGTAGATCTCCATCTCCTCCACGACGGTGTCTCTCCTGACTCCTTTCCCTGATGGCAACATTGGCAGATGTTAGGCTTCTTTTATTTCCACCTGGCGCGTTGGTCTTTCCGGTCTTCATGACTAAAGTGTGGAGGGCTGTGTTTATCTGAATGCTTGGGCAGTCTGCATTCAGCAGCCTTGTGACCCAGGCGTCCGCAATTGAAGCATTTCAATGGTGAAGTTGATATACTTGGAACCTGACTGGTCGTATCCGGTCTGTAGATGGTTTTGATCTAGTGTCAAGGGTCCGGTTGTGAGACTCCAGGAACGTCTGTGCAGCTTCAGTAAAGGATTTGAGGCTCTGGTCTTTCTCTTGTAGAAGGTGGGATGCAAGGTCTTTAGGACAGGATTCTACAAATTGTTCTTTCAGGACCAGATATGACAAGCCATCATAGTCTTTCTTTCTTCCAGCCAACTCCAGCCATCTGTCTAGATAGTTTTGAATCCTGATCAGGAATTGAGCAGAACTTTCGTTCTTCTCTGGCCTACTGGACCGGAAACGTTTGTGGAAGCCTTGTTCAGAAAAATCATAACTTCGAAGAAGTTCCATTTTCAGTGTTTCATATTCATTTGCTTCTTCTCGGGGTAGTCTTGAGTATACTTCAAGGGGCATGACCAGTCAAAAAGGGCACTTAAGTTGGTAGCTCACTGCTCTTTTGGCCATCTCATTGCTTCAGAATGGCGTTCAAACCGTTCCAGATAATATTGAGGTTGTCTTCCCCCCGTCTACGAAAGCTGGAGACGTGTCTCTTAGCAACTTCAGTTTCTGACTGCAAAATGCATTCACGACTTTGAACTCCCACTTCTGCCATACGCAGTTCAAATTCTCGTTGTCTCTCTTTCTCTTGTGTTCTATTTCAAGTCTTTTCAATTCTCTTTCAGCAGCTTGCTCTTCTCTTTCTCTGTCCTGCTGTCTTTTCCTGTTTCACGTTCTTCTTCTAGCCTTCTCTTCTCTTCACGTTCTTCCTGTCTTTTCTTCTCTTCACGTTCTTCTTGCTCTAGTCTCTCTTCTCTTTCACGTTCTTTCCTGTCTTCTCTTCTCTTCACGTTCTTCCTGTCTTCTCTTTCTCTTCACGTTCTTCCTGTCTTTTCTTCTCTTCAGCTGCCGATTCTGTTTTTCGTTTTTTCCAGCTCTCTTGCTGCAGCCTCAGCCTCTTGAACATATTTTCAGAGTTCATCACCTGCAAGGCCTAGTTCCTTTCCAGTCTTCACGTATTCCATAGTAACTCAGACTAACGTCAGCAATCAGTCACTGAAACAATATTTTCCAGTGCTCAACTACAAACTCTGGCAACAGTCTTTCGTATGACTCTCCTAGCTCTGTAGAATCCTAATTGCTCCTGCAGACACAGGCGACAGTTTCCTCCACTTCCCTGGACCTGCTCGATGCACTAAACGCTGTACACACCCTCTGTGTGTACGAAAACATGGTTAAAGACTTTCTTGATGCTGAACGTTTTGATCTAAGTTTCGATTCTTCTCAGACGGCAGCCGATGCAGTATGTGACGGCGTTTGTCGACGTAGATCTGGACTGGCGTCTCTTCAAAATCGCAGTTCGTTTAGTACAGACTAGCGAATAATGTCTCTAGAATAAGCACCAATGCAGCAGGATCTTTGGCTTGGCCCCCAAATGTACAATGCTAAAATGCGCTGACTTCCTCAGTACAAGGTACGTGCAGTGCTCTAGTTTGTAAGAGTTCGTTGTAGATCCTATTGTAGGTGTTCAGCTCGCAGACGACAAAATACACTGGGCAGTATTGAAACGAAGAGGATCCTTTTATTTACAAACGTTAAAGAATATAGGAACAAAAACAAACCACTGACCTTCAGGTTCAATAAGTCGTACATGACCACTTAATCGTACATGCAGCAGCGAATACTCTACTAATGGCAGCTTCTCGTCGACTAGACTCAAACTCGATGAAGATTCGAACACTTCTAGACTAGAACTCTTCAACAAACCTCATCTCTCTCTCTCTCTCTCTCTCTCTCTCTCTCTCGTTTGTGTGTGTGTCTCTCTCAGTCGCACAGCTCTCATTCTTTTGTATGATATTAAAAGAATATTCTCGAACCTACTCAATTATTCTTTTCTAGAATGTAGACTGTGAATATAGACTGTGATCTGTTGAAACAGAGAGTGGAGCCAGAGAGGCTGTGGGATCATTAGGCTGTGATCTGTTGAAACAGAGAGTGAAGCCAGAGAGGCTGTGGGATCATTAGGCTATGATCTGTTGAAACAGAGAGTGGAGCCAGAGAGGCTGTGGGATCATTAGGCTGTGATCTGTTGAAACAGAGAGTGGAGCCAGAGAGGCTGTGGGATCATTAGGCTGTGATCTGTTGAAACAGAGAGTGGAGCCAGAGAGGCTGTGGGATCATTAGGCTGTGATCTGTTGAAACAGCTTGTGATCTCTGGCATCGAGAGGCTCAGGACCTAAGGGCAATGGAAGAGGCTTCCTACTGTGTGGAAAGAAAAGTCCAGGCTGTGAGAGGTGGCTGTATATGTCTTGAAAACAGCATGTTGCTTTACGAATTATAAATACATTCACATTTAAAACAAAAAAGTTAGTGCTGTTTACTTAGTTTTCATGAATTAGATACACAGCATGAGTAGATGTGCTTCTGTCTGTATAACTACAGTCTCCTTTAATTACTCATTCCTCTCCACAGATTCTTGTGGATAAAGCAGAAAGATCTGCCCTAGGTTTTCCGTACCTCATGATCAGCCAGTTGTTACTTTTTGTTGACATTAATAAACATATGGCATGTCTTCGAGAAAAGAGTCCCTTAGAGACGATGATCTTCATAACGTCTTGTTTCCACGACTGCGCCGAGCAGTCTGCCCTTCTGGATAGCTCGCCATCTTACAGGAGAAAAAAAACCAGGGAGTCACTTCGTCTGTGTTTACCCACCACGCTCAAAGTAGTTCTCCTGACAAACGCAGCACGCTTTGCTCTGATTCGTGGGCCAGTGGACAAGAGGGCCAGCTTGGTGATGTCTCATCTGCTCCTGGTCAGAAGATGATTTGATGCCTGTGCTGGACACCCAGGGATTATTTCCTGTGCATTTCACGACTTAGTCGATTTGTTTCTGTGTGGGTTTGTTCAATTCCTGGTGCTTGCGGATCATGACAAGAAGTAACGAGCAAGACAGGTTTCTTTTTTACCAGTAATTTACAGCATGCATTAGACTTGACTCTAGATACCTACTGAATCCTGCATCACAAGGCCTTGTGTTTGCACTCCATGTCACTTGTCACAATGTCACCTGCGCTTGACAGCCTTGAGTTTGTTGAATTCATTGCTTTTTGAATTGGCTTGCTACAGATCCACAACATGCCCCCTGCTTAGTCCTTTGTGCTGCGGTATCACGAATTTGTTTGCCGTAATCTGCTCTGCCTGTGTCAGAGTGAGCTTTTCATATTGCGGATAGAGAGAATGATAGTGTGTCTGATTCAGTTCAGGGTAGGATGAATGAAGTGGGATTAGTGATAAATGATAACGTTTACCAAAAAAAAAATGAATGTTAGATGGCTAAAGCTTTCAAGAATTCAAAAGACAATGAGAATTTGGAGACTCACATACCAAAACGTCGGCTTGCTCGATAACATGATAACAACAGAGTTTTTTTTTTTCAGCTGTTCCCATACAGCCTAAGATTATGAAAGGCTGGAAACCATGATCAGAAGGGTGTTTTCTAAATCTACAGCTCTGCTTAATTGTAGTGTTCAAGATTTGAATGATTTGATAGAGATTCCAAATTGATAAATACATTAAATTTTCCAGCGATTCCGTTTGCTTTGCTTTACTGGGCTCTTTGTCAGCTAGTTTTCTGTCTAAGTCAGCTGTGTGAAACTGGTTCACTATCTATCAGCTGTTGGTTCAGTCAGCTGTGTGAACTGGTTCATTAATTTAAGTCAGCTGTGTGAACTGGTTCTCTATCTAAGTCAGCTGTGTGAACTGGTTCTCTATCTAAGTCAGCTGTGTGAACTGGTTCACTATCGAAGTCAGCTGTGTGAACTGGTTCACTATCTAAGTCAGCTGTGTGAACTGGTTCACTGGTTGTCAACTGGTTCACTATCGAAGTCAGCTGTGTGAACTGGTTCACTATCTAAGTCAGCTGTGTGAACTGGTTCACTATCTAAGGTCATCTGTCAGTGAACTGGTTTCACTATCTAAGTCTGTGTGAACTGGTTCTCTGTCTAAGTCAGCTGTGTGAACTGGTTCACCATCTAAGTCAGCTGTCTGAACTGGTTCACAGCTGACAGATCACGAGCGGTGTGTTACTGGCACCTGCCAGTGTCCTTACCTGGCAAACGACATGTCAACTCATGGCCAGTTTCATCGTGATTGTATGGACGCACAGCGTAAATGCTTAATGCAGAACAAATGCTTGGCGTGAGATGAATGCCAACCTTAAGAACTAAAAGAATTATGGGTCCCAAAACGAAGGGAAAAGGCCTTTCCTGACCCATGGCAATAATTCTCCCAAAAGAAGAAACTGCCAGGTTTCTGTATACGGTAATGTACAGCACATTACTGTACGGTATTGTACAACATATGTCTGTACGGTAATGTACAGCATATTTCTATACGTAATGTACGGCATATTTCTGTATGGTAATGTACAGCATATTTTTGTACGGTAATGCACGGCATATTTATGTACAGTAATGTACAGCATATTTCTCAAGCTATTGTCTACTCTGTTAGAAAGGAAGACAGGATATCTTGGAGCTGAGAAAAAGGGACGACGCCTGGCGTGTCTGCATGCATTTTGAAAACTTACTGCAGGTAAGAGAATTATGGTCAGTTATAAGCAAAAACAAAAACAAAAACAAAACTTCTCCCAACAGTCCTTTGAATGATGACCTCTGATGGGGCAATGGCCATGCAGTTTCTTTCAATGTCACTAAACGGTTTCTCTTTCTGAAAGGTATTTACTCTTATAAACTGCAGGGTGTAACACGTTATCAACATTCTGACGCAACACACCATTGACACTATTGCTGCCACCAGCAGTTCTGGTAACACATGGCTGGTTAAGATTGAGTAGACAGAGGTAATGATGCGATCACCCTTTGTCTGAAAGGCATTTTCAAAGTTACTTATACACACCAATGCTCTTTTGACCTCACCTTTTGCAGGATTAGTAAGAAGGGCGGAGATGGAGTTGAAAAAAGGAATGAACTTTTTCAGAAGGCAAAGGACCCGATGACAACGGAATTGACGAGAGTTAACTGCGAATTTTAACGTACAATTGTTTAACAATGAATGCGTTTTCGTTTTTCTGAAATAAAAAAAAACAAGCGTTTTCATGGACACTTTAAAGTTCTCAGCTCTTTGAAAGGCCCAAAAGGTCCTGCACGCGCGCGTGTGTGTGTGCGCGCGTGTGTGTGTGTGTGTGTGTGTGTGTGTGTGTGTGTGTGTGTGTGTGTGTGTGTGTGTGTGTTCTCAAAACTCTAGAATTTGAGAAAGAATCTGCAATGAAGTATACAATTACCGAGTTATATTGCGTTCTAGTAAAAAGTCGGTTATAACGCGATTTCAGTTGTGATTTCTGTTGAAATAAGGTAGTGCTTTGTATGAGGTATCCTCTGAGTGGTCTCTAAAATGATTCTTTTAACTGCGGGTTCATTACTTCATTTGTGATACATGCTCAAAAATGAGTAGTTACACAGCAATAGGGTGGCTCAGATTTCAGACTTATTTCTTTAGAATTTCTAAACGTAACGTCTCAAAACCCGGTATTTCACGATTTTAGAGGAAGCCTTTGGCATTCTGACAATGTGGTGTTAATTTGCTTGGTTTAGTACAGTTTTGTATCGAAGAGAAACAGACAAACAGACTGACTGACAGAAATGTGTGGTGCAATTTTTACCCATATTTTTTATGAGTTAATTTACGACATTTTCAAGCATAAGTTAATATGGCTCCTAATTTGAGGCTTATTTCTTCAGAATTTGTAAACGTAACATCTCAAAACGCTATTTCAAAACGGAACCTTTTAAGATTTTTGACAAAATTGTGTGATTTTTTTTTTCGGGGGGGGGGGGGGGGGGGGGGGGGGGGGGGGGGGGGTATATTATATGTGTGTGTGTGTGTGTGTGTGTGTGTGTGTGTGAGTGTGTGAGTGTGAGAGAGAGAGAGAGAGAGAGAGAGAGAGAGAGAGAGAGAGAGAGAGAGAGAGAGAAATGTGGAGCATTTTCCGTCATAACGTCATGATTGATTATGAGTTAAATTTATGCCCATTTTCAGGTAAACGTTTGGATGTCTTGTTATCTAATGGGATTCGCAGTTGCTTGGTTTTGCGTATGATCTAAATATGGGTAAAAGAAAATAAAAGGGTAAATGCGTCACTCAGTACTCAACAAATTAAATTGAAGTTGGTGTTTTGTAATAAATCAAATCTCTACTTTCAAAACCTTTCCACTTCGCTGAATAATTCTAGAGTTGTTGCTGTTTCATTTGTGTTGATCGCTTCTTTGACAAATGTCTCCCTTCAAAAACCATGTTGTATGTCAGTACTAGAAAATCTTACAGGTGGAGGTTTTGGCGTTAAATTGACTTTGGGATTTGTGAGAGCGAACAATATACTGCCGTTTTCAAAATGAAATGTTTCCAGTGAAGATCGCCGTTTTAGGTCAGTGACCTTTTCTGGTAAATTTGTCTTTTTTTCAACACACACTCACAGTAGTCACACACACACACACACACACACACACACACACACACACACACACGCACGCACACGCGCGCGCGCGCGCGCACGCACGCACGCACGCACACACACACACACACACACACACACACACACACACACACACACACACACACGGAATTCCAGGCTATCTTCTCACCTGCAGACGAAGACAGGTTGGTGATTTGCAGACTGGGTGCCTCTGATCTATCCACAGCGGAAAAGGCCAGGCTCATTGGGTACCAATGGTCCTCGTAGTGAAAGGATGACACCTCTGATATCTTGATGATGACGTGATTGGTCCAGCTGTACCAGTCTGTACACCTAATCCCTGTACCGCTACAGATTTCAAAAAATACCGATGGATACAGAGATTCCCCGTTGTCGTATTGTAGAATGATAACTGTCACAGGTAAGCAGTTACAAATTCCAACCTTCAGAATTTTCCCTGCTTCAACTTTGAGCTGAATTTGGCATTCTTGTTTATTCCTCTTTGTGTCAATTGTGTATCGACATGTGTGTGACAATGAAGTCTCTGTGGGGTTCTTTTGGTCCACGTCATCAAATGCACTCCCAGTATCAACTGGGTGGACGTCACAGGGACGAGTTATGAGAGCTGATGTATTGTTCAAGGTACACGGCGTGTTGTCATCGTTTTGGCCTCGCTGATAGTCTGCTTTCCATGTGGCTTTCTCCTCAGTTGTCAGGAGAGGGTTCTTAGACATGGTCACAGAGTCTGTGATGTCGGTGGTTGACACATGATTTTCTTTACCTGAATAAGCAGCGGTGCTTTCTGTGTGAACAAGAAATATACATTTTCATGTTGCTGTTCTCTCTCTCTCTCTCTCTCTCTCTCTCTCTCTCTCTCTCTCTCTCTCTCTCAAAAGAGAGAATGGAATTGGCACTTTCAGGTCTTTGAAATGAGAACTCTGACAGCAGAGAATCGTGCTCAGAAAAAGATAAAAGCCTTTGTCATAGCATTATATTTTCATTTGTCAAAGGCGCTTGAAAAGAAATACTTGATTTCTACATTCCTTCATCCCTGTCGGATACACTTACACAGGCGCTGGTGGTGATCGTGTTTCTACCACCGCTGACCTTGAGGCGTTTTCAGATGATGTGGAACCGGATAGAAAGAGGGACAAAAATTCCCTGTTGTTTGATGCTCGGGTCAAAGGCTGTGTGGAAACATTAGATTCCTCTTCAGACCAGTGTCATGAATTTGTTGATGTTTGCAATGACTGAAAAGAGGACTCGGCCACCAAGCAGTCACTGCGCAAAAATCTTTTGAGTGATTTTCTCAAAGTTTCAAAGATGGAGGGGTGAATTGATACCTTTGATGTGAAATGGTCCGATGCATTTCGCAACGGCATCGAGAAAAGGTTGCCTGTTTGAAATGACTGTTGACCAACAAATGAATGTCTGGGTTCAACACAGTTTCAAAAGATTCACTAAACTACAACACTGGCGACGAAGCAGCAATCCTGAGTGTCATTCCAAATTCTACATTAGTCCTGCAGACAATCTTAGACACGCACAGAGGTGGAAAAGCCAGTGATCTTATAGGTGTGGATGCTGACAGAGATACATAAGCTGGTCTGGCTGAAGTGTCACCTTGTTAGGAGAGAGAGCCGTCATTTACAACACCGCTATGTTTCAGAGATAAGACGACTGTATAGATTCTCTCACACACATAAAAGTAGTTTCCATCCTATTCCTTGTAAACATTGGGAAGGCTTCAAGATACCATCAAAGTAAGTAAGGTAAGTATGTTATCACACAAACAAAAAGCATTGACAACACAATGAAAGTATCTCAAGGAAACCCTTCCCGTCACAAAGACCTCAATCCATTGTTTCCGTTGCAGTTTTAAATACTATTTTGCATCTCCAACTGTTCCCAGACTTAAGGGAACACATGCTTGACAGAGATGTTGAAAACAACAAAGTTAACTTCCTTCTGAACTGTTCACCAAACAGCACCACAGAATCAAACTTTGGCCATCTACAAAGCTGGCCTTGACTGAGACCAAAAGTGGACTCAAAACCAGGAAATACTGGCTCTTAACAAAACTTCTTGCATTCAACTACCAAGAACTCCACACAGAACACGGAATGAATACACAGTGTTCCAACTGTTTGTCTCAAACAAAATGTGCCCATATATTTTGCCAGTCAGTAACAATTATAATATATCTCCCTGCTGTAAACTATGATTAACTCCCTACCTGCTGACCTGGCTGACTGCAGTACTCTGTAAAGCTAGGCTGCCTGACACAGTCAGCTATCACATGGGTTTACTTCACAAAATCAACTGTACCATCGCTTTATCATTCTTTTAGCATATTGGTTAGAAGTACTGGTATAATACAACATTTTATTCAAAGTACGTCTTAGGGATGAAGTTTCAAATTACAGGGATTATAATCATCTACAGACGTATTCATTTGTACGTCAAAAAGTCAGGTACTCATCAAGTTTTATGTTCTAGCAATTGGTTAGAAGTACTGGTATAATACACATCATTCAAAGTACGTCTTAGAGGATGAAGTTTGCAATTACAGGGATTATAAATCATCACTACAGACGTATTACGCCAAATTTGTAATGGCAAAAAGTCACGTCTCACAAGCATATGTTCTAGCAAACATTAAACTACAGTCTATCAAGATCAGACAATGTAATGGTATTCTATCGGGCAGTGGTGCAGTAAACAGTCATAGTTATTACACACACAACCCAGCAAAGGCCACATATGGACATAGCTTGCTGAATGAAGGTGAAATAAGACAAGGTGACTACAGGTGGAGCCACAGTGAAACACCGAACGTCATTTACCTGTTTTGTACAGGTACAGATCTTTACACACACACACACACACACACACACACACACACACACACACACACAACACACGGTAGGAAACTATATATTGTTATTGCCAAACGATAGAAAGAAGGCACTTTACGGAAGAAAATCTTATCTGGAAACATCAACCAAAATAGGACGTCATGGAAATGATGTACTTTAATGACGTCATATATATTAGATGATCAAGAACAGACCTACCAAAGCAAGGGTGGCACCAGACGATATTCAGAAACCTGCCAGGGAGTTCATCAGTGTTAGGGCTCACGTTCAGTATGACTGACCCGTCGTTTTCATGAGTCAGATGCTGCTGATGGGCACGCCTAAATCAATTTTGCACCATCAGTCAGCTTAATAGTTCAGTCAGAGAGAGACAGAGAGAGAGAGAGGGAGGGAGGGAGAGAGAGAGAGAGAGCCAATACACGGTTGTGAAACAGAGCGCCTGTGTCATGCAGAGTCAATGTCTCTATCCCACTGTACGTTTCAGATCAAACATTGGACTCGCTATATCTATTTGTTCGCCCCATACATTGAGAAAAGATAACTCTGTTTGCACTGGAAAAAAAACAGGCTGTTTTTTTTCTCCTGATTTGTTTCGGAACTGATCAATTTTGCTCCACCAATCAGTTTAACAGTTCAATCAAATAAAAAAAAATGTCAATATAGGGGTGTGAAATGGTGATCCTGTACTGCAGACAATATGTTGTGAACAGTACGACTCAGTTATTTTTATAATTGATCAATTCAGCTCGATGTTATAGGTTTGATGTGATGTTTTGTTTAGTTGTTGTCGTTGTCGTTGTTGTTGTTGTTTTTTGTTTTTTTTTTTTTTTTTGTTTTGTTTGTTTTGTTTTGTTTTAGGGGGGTTGTTTGTTTGTTTTTGTTTGTTGTTGTTTTTAATCAAATAAGGCATGCACAAATTGCGTTTTGATACTGACCCACAAACTTAGAAAGGTAACTGTATTTGCAATAGAAAGAAAAGCATTATTTTCCTTTTTTTTTTTTTTCCGACACGTCCATTATGAGTTAAGATGGGTACTAGGGTTGGGTATATGAGCACTGAGACACGTCCATTATGAGTTAAGATGGGTGCTGGGGTTAGTTATATGAAGACAGGTTGGAAGGAATAGATGGGTGCTAGGGTTGGGTGTATGGAGACAGGCTGGAAGGAATAGATGGGTGCTAGGGTTGGGTATATGAAGACAGGTTGGAAGAAAATGGATGGGTGCTAGGGTTGGTATATGAAGACAGGTTGTAAGGAATGGATGGGTGGAAGAGGAGGAATGAGGAAGAGAATACTGATTGACCATTTGGGGCTGGGGATTGTGGAAGGAAGGAGGGATAGTAGGCGGGGGTAAGAGAAAAAAGACGGAGGACTGGCACCCAGTGGGTTGAGGAGCACTGGCAGAGGAAGGAGGGGGTGGGGGCTTCTGATTCTGATGGCGTGGTATAACAGGCCAGCCACGTGGGGCAAAATATGGTGCCAATGATCGGGCCTTTGAAGTGTGGGGGGAGGGAGGGGGAGAATGATGCGGAGAATGAGGAATGCACCAGTGACAATCACAAGATATACCGAGTTGGGTGGACGGGACAGAAAAGAGCCCTAGAGAAGAAGCCCATTACCACTACGAGTGAGTCTGCGGTTCAGTGCTATAACAGTGCCACATATATTCTTGTTGTTGGCAACTTACCACTACAGCAGCACAGTTAATCTGATCAGAGATCTGAATATGTCAATGAGTTGTCTTAGAATGTGTTGTTTTAGTTTTCAATCCTCCTGAAAGAAGCTATTTTGCACCTACTTGATATTGGTTGCCTGCAGGAATAGAAGAAGCAGCCATGTTTCCGGAGGAGGGGGGATGGTGGAAGGGAAGTCATGATGAGCTGCATGGTTCAAATTGTACATCATTCATTCTGGGACAGTTTTACCTCATGGATGCATTATAAGTAATAGACTGGAAATAAAAGACTGACCTGTAAAATAGTAAAGGTTGTCAATATGGAAATATTGCTAGATGAAGAAAACAAAAAGTACTTATCCCTATACCTCCCAGTTTCTTCAAGTTACCATCTCGCTTTTATCTTCCTGTGGTATTCATCTATTAAATGTGAGTCGCATAGGCAAATGCCTGTCTGTGTTGTTGTGTTGTTGTTGTTGCTGTTGTTGTTGCGCCGTTGTTGCTGCTGTTCCGAATGGTGATGATGATAATGATGTTGGTGGTGGTAGTGACAGTGGTAATATTATCAGTTTTCTTTATTTTGCACGCAGCGCAAAATGTTCATCTCGGGTTTGTGAAACGAATAGAGAGGTGACGATCTACATGATGATGAAAAGAGTTGATACAATCATGGCCTAATGAAGGCCAACTGAAGGGAAACATTGTTAGAGTGTTTCACATCCTTCAAGGTGCCGTGTAGAAACTTGTGAAACAATTTCAATAGACAGCATCAGACCCTAGTCCGTCATCCAAGATCTCAGATTTGTGAATGTACCACTCTAAAACATTCCAGGCTTGATCTTACTGATTGCAGAAAGACTTTAACAGATGTCACTGGTGTATTTAACATTGTGAATGGTTTGAACTGTTCATGGGGGGACTGTTTAAAGAAAATGTCATTTCTCGGGTTTGAAAAAGAATGTGAAAAAAAGGTTGTGCTCAGGGACGTGAACATAGGTTTCAGGAGAAACTGATATCAATATAGATTGCAGTGGATTATGTGTGAACATTGCAAATCTATCAGGTACCGTAAAGGGATATAATGAGTAATCTGAGGAACATCAGTGAAGAAATAGTCCGGCGAAGGTTCTCTGAAATTTAGCAAGTGGAACGCATGAATGCAGTGTGACCCTCCAGCTTGTAGTCTGAAAGTGATGTTGTGGGTCTGAGTCGCATACTTTGATGTGAGTGATCTTATCTTGGTGGAAAGAACCATGAACTCCAAGAAGTACATTTAGATGCTACAAGTCGTCTCCACCTATCTGTTCAGTGAATATTACCTCAGAGGCCATAGCTCTTCAGAGGACAACACCTCCATTCACAAAACAGAACGGTGGAACCCAGACTAGTCCATTCTACTCCTGCTGTGACCAGCACAGTCATACCATCTCAGCCCTATTAAATGTGTTGGGGCAGTGTTGGAAAACAAGGCTGTAAGCTGCATTTATCACATTGTGATGTGGATCAAGGTGCCCTTGTGGTACCTTCAGATCTTATCTTATCTCAGTCAGAAGGCCACATGACCATGAACTAAAGCATCAGATCTTCAAACAAGATGAGGAAAACAGACCAGCTGCCATGGCGTAGTGATTAGCGTCGCGGACTTCCGTCTAGGAGATCGTGGGTTCGATTCCCATCAGAGTCATGTGAGATTTTTCTTCCCCGACCGGCTCCTACCCAAACTTGAGTTTGCTACGGGCTCAGCTGGGAAGACTGGGACCACACAGTCGAGTTTCATCCACTAATTGATGCGTCTCTGAGTGTGTTGCTCAAATGTCCTGACCAACACTGCAGGTGTCTGTATCTCTCGGGCCTGGTTGATGCTGGGGGAAGGAAGGAAAGGAAGCGTAGAGTACAGCCCTGTCATGTAGTCTCAGACTGGAATGGAAATCTGTAGCATCATCTTCATCATCCTCATTCTCATCGATCAGCATTAGAAAAAAAAATGGGGGAAACCCTTCAACTTTTCGACTGTAAAATGCAATTAACGTCACCATTATGAAAGTTTGACACTGATCGGACGCGAGGTTGCAAGCTCTGTTTGGACTACAATGAAACACTTCTTCAGTGGAAGGAAGAAGCATGACTGCCCCATGTGAAACAAGACGAGACATACAGCGGTATTTGCTAACCTGATCCGCCTTGTCCTGTCATGAACTGTCCCATGTGAAACAAGACGAGACAGACAGTGGTATTTGCTAACCTGATCTGTCTGCCCTGTCCTGTCCCAGGAAGGATGCAGTCTCTCACTGACGATTATGGTAAGCAGTACCAGTCAAGGGATTGATCGTTTACAATGGAACAATGCCACACTATGAAAGTCACTTACTCTCATATGACATATGTAAACTGAGTTCATTTCAAAGTAACATGGGTGATGATGAAACTTGGACTGAATGGATTTCATCCACAGATTAAAAAGAATTTGGCAGCAAAATAAAAGACGAATGGCATCTTCCTCAGCAATAATGGACAAACGAGCATCACCTTTCCACTTTTCTTTGTAGTGAACCTATTTTGGTGGCTGGAAATTCCCAGGATACCAAATCTAAGGTTGCAAGTGCGTGTTACACACACACACACACACACACACACACACACACACACACACACACACACACACAGAGAGAGAGAGAGAGAGAGAGAGAGAGAGAGAGAGAGAGAGAGAGAGAGAGAGAGAGAGAGAGACTCCAAACTGATAGATAATTCGACATATTTTCCACAGTTCGTTCAAGAGAATTCGCCAGGAGAAAGGTTATGAAAACTGGCCAAGTAATCGGTAAAATGTGAACGTTATAAACTGAACTTTTGATTTCTGTTGGACGGGACGATATCACACAAAATGTACACTGATTTCTGTTGTCTTTCCGGAAAGCTGGCTTCCTAACTTTGTTTCACTAAAGAATTAGTGATGATGATAAAGCACCTTGATTTCAGAAATACCTAGGTGAATGATATCGATGCAGAGTCAGCGGTAGATAAGCTTCTGTCTTACTGACATGAACATTCCATTTAAGCACTCTGCACGAAACCAGTCCATCCCTATAAATTTGAAGAGCATCCTCATTTGCATCAGTCTTAATTCAGGCGGCCTTTACCAAGTCTGTACCTACTTCTATTAACTATGGCATCCGCCTGTCTTGAAAGACAATGGTGTTGCGCCATGGATCAGTCAGTTGAGTTGCCAGCGCCTGCTGTGGCTGAAGAGCCCAATCCTCGAGTGGCAGACTCTATTGCAGTTGCTGAAGGTGAAGTCTTGGTCACCAGTGTCTGTGGGTGCCGACGCAAATCTTGACCGTCTTCGGCGCCTCCGTTCTTCCCACTGGGCCTCTCTTCTCTGCTCTGCTTGTTTGATGCTGGCCTTGGTGGTGGACCGCCGGCTACCCGGTCTGAAGCTGCTGTCTCCAGGTCTGCTGGGTCCAGGCTGCCTGCCATCAGGTCTTGCTTGCATACATCCTTGGAGCGTAGGGCGGGCCGTCCTGTGGGTCTGGAGCCTATAGCCAGCTCGCCATGCAGCATGTCCTTTGGGATGCGACTGTCATCCATGCGGCTGACGTGGCCAAGCCAGCGTCTCTGAGTCAGCGAGGCGAACTTACTAGGCATCTCTGCTTGGGCCAGGACATCCTTGTAAATCTGTACCTACACAACTGCAAAACTTACATTTTACATCATACTTCTTTTGTAGAGTTTTCGTCAAATCAATTAAACACTACACAGCCCTGTATGGTTACCTAAATTCATACTTTTTTGCTACATCTAGCCTACCCTCACACATTTTAAAACCAGATCATCATTTGTCTCTCATTTAACGCCTTTGGAATCTTTCGAGCGCACATGCATGTCCCTTTTGGCAATGTGATGTCGCATCTTCTAACCTCATAACTCAGCACTATACTGAATAGATGATCTAATCACAGAGTCGAATATTTCCGGAAAAGTATATAGAGGATTTTTTAACTTATAAGATTTTTTGCAAACGAATTGCAAAGCAATTAAAGCTTAACTTATAAAGTTATCGCACGCTACCACAAAACAAAGCCTTGTTGAAAACTAAACTCTTTGGTATTTGTAGGCATTAACAACAGGCATAAAACAACAGGCATCCTATTCCGGTGTCATCCAGTTAAGTGACAGATGCATACCCATCATTTTTTGAAAACACGACAAATCTACTTCCATCCATGTTCATCCTGAAATGTAGACGCTATCTGAAACACTTCTTACCTGTGTCTGCAGACCAGTTACTGTTTCAGCCTGTGAGTCATGTTATGACGCAGAAGTAATATAATGAGCTCAATTTATTTGCGCATACATGGCGTACTTTGTCTGCCCGTTCTAATACCTTCTAATGCTAGTTTATTGATAAATATGGAGAAGAAAACAGGCCTGCGAGTGTCACTTATTTTCACGTTATGATAGAAACCTAGTAATGATATTGTTTGAAAAGGAATAGAAATGATCAGTGAGTAAAATGTTAACAGTATCATTGAAACTGGAGAGAAACACACACACACACACACACACACACACACACACACACACACACAGAGAGAGAGAGAGAGAGAGAGAGAGAGAGAGAGAGAGAGAGAGAGAGAGAGAGAGAGAGAAGATATAAAAGGGGAAGTAATACTTGTAAAAGAGAATGTGTAAGTAAAGAACAGAAATAGAAAAAAAAACATAGTGAAACAAGAGGAGAATGGAAGATGTTGTAACATAGACACGAGGTAAATAATGAGAAGTTTATTAGAGTGCCTAAGGAGTGGTATAGTAATGTGCCTGTGGAGGGCACTGCAGACTGGTGGACTGGTGGATAGGGGCACTGCAGATTTTTAGATCTGATGCCAAGTGGATGCTAAGGGGCTAAGGGTCGTTGAAAAACATGAAAAATTCCCTGCATGATGCACTCAAAGCTGTTACTCTGTGATAACTACAGTCGCAGGGACTTTGACATGGTTGACGTTGTGTTGGGGATGATGAAGAATTCCCTGCATGATGCGCTCAAAGCTGTTACTCTCTGATAGCTGAAGCCGCCGGGACTTTGACATGATTGATGTTGTGCCGGGGATGGTTGAAGTGCCCAGGCTCTCGTTTCGGTCGATGTTGGAAGATGCCAGCCAGGTGTGCGAACATGCGCGTCTCAAGTGTGCAAGATGTCTCACCTGCATAGATCTTCTTGCCTAATTTGCAGTGGATAACATGCACGATGTTACGGCTCTGACAAGAGAATGCACATTTTGAAAGGAATTTAATCCGCCAGATAACAGGGACAAACAAATTACAAGACATTGTTTGTCCCTGGTTACCTGAGGATTTACTGTAAATTCCCTTTGAAATTTGTTTCTAATTCCAGCTGCAGTCACCACACTTTGAAACTAAGAGAATGCACAGTTCTTTGGCTGCTATGAGCCTTTAGGGTCATGGAGGATGATGTCTGGCTTAGTGAAGGGACATGATTTGGCAACTAGATTTTGAGCTTGGGAGAAGGACAAGGTGGCATAGCTGTGGTGATTTCTTTCAGTTTTGAGCGCACACGTAGATCGTTGAGGTGAGTGTGTGCGTGTGTGTGTGTGTGTGTGTGTGAGTGTGTGTGTGTGTGTGTGGTGTGTGTGCGTGCGTGCGTGCGTGCGTGCGTGCGTGCGTGTGTGCGTGTGTGTGTGTGTGTGTGTTTTAACCACCAACATACTGAATTAACTCATTACCCATCCCATCATCACTACAGTCCCTGCATGGCTACAGCCTCCAGAATGTTACATGAGCATGCTGCAAGTCAGTTTTCGTTAGTGCATGCATTTTCTTTCTAGGTTTACTCTCATAATTATTTGAATAGCACATGGAATGAATCTGTATTGCATCAGCTTTGAGGCGGCGTATAAATGACAACTGGTTTAGTGGTTCCAAATTCACAGCGTCGTAAGTCTGAAATTCCACAGTAGCCCTGCTGTGCGGCTGGCTTTGCACTGCTTGTAGCTGGCAATAGCTGACCCTGAAAGGGTTAAGAGACATCCAGCTTCTAGGTTCTGTACATTCATGGAGCGCTGTCATAACAATATACCACTTGTGAGGGATGACAGGTCTCGCTATGTTTTAATACAGTAACAAAACGTGTGCCTACTGCCATGTGTTCCGTTTAAATTCCCCAGAGTGTATTAAATTACCATCTTCCCTTATAAGCGGATTATCCGTAAAAAAAATAATAAATAAAAAAAAAAAATAAAATAAATATTTTTAAAAAATACGTTCACACCTTTTTATAATTACTTTCCGCTTCTTCCCATTGTTACAAATTTAATTAACGCATTCTGACGACTATTTGTTTGCATGTGTATGACAGCAATTCATGGAAAGCTTTTTTTAGTTTTTCCAATAACCTTTCAGCGACAACCTGTCTCAGTTTTCCAGTGATTTTTATTTTTCATTTCAGAGAGTGCTGTGCTGTAATCCCTTCAGGAGACCGAAACAGACTGCTGCCTTTCTAAAAACAGGCCGCCTGCCTCAAGATCTTCCCACCGGGAGCATACTGTCAGATCACAGACGAACTGACCTTGTCAAGAGTCTCCCAGAGCACGCTATATTTGTGCAAACATGATTCTGTTCAGAGGTACAAGTGTGCATGTTCGCATACTCACATCATCGCAGGCAGCATGACGATGGAGAAGGCGCACTTGCATATTGTGCACACACCAGGGTTTTCCCCCTTTTTCTCGTGGCTTGAATATGGCGCCCGTTCAGGTCTGACGATATGGTGGTTTTTCCCCAGAGAGAGATTCGCTGTCTATCTTTTCGTAAAAAAAATAAGTTCACTTTTCTTTTGTTATCGGTTTGTTTGTTTTTGTCAGAAAAAAAACGCACTCAGAAGCCGTAATGTCAGGAACGGTCATATTTCTCATATGTTTTTTAAATACGCAAGGACGGCTACTTCAGGACTGTAGATTCGTCTATGCATGGCTGAGATTCGCCAAATCAATATAAGCACGCAAACCAGGGTGCAAAGTAACAACTATTCACACACAATACACATAAATTTCAAACAAATTATTTCTATGAGACGTTACAAACAATAGACGGTAACAAAACGCGCGAATTGATCATGGAAGTCAGTATGAAGGAAACAACGGGTTATGAAAGAATCGCATGACAGTGAGGAGAGGTCTGAACCAGAGATCAGTTACACCAGAGATCAGTTACAACTCTGTCTGTCTGTCTGTCTGTCTGTCTGTCTCTCTCTCTCTCTCTGTCTCTCTCTCTCTCTCTCTCACACACACACACACACACACACACACACACACACACACACACACACACACACACACACACACACACACACACACACACAGGAGAGAGAGAGAGAGAGAGAGAGAGAGAGAGAGAGAGAGAGAGAGAGAGAGAGAGAGAATCTGGTAAAAATGTGACTCCTTTCTTATGTCAAACGTCTTACGTATTATCGCTACAGTAGTCACTATCGTCAACAGTGAGCTTACAACTTCGCGCCATGATCGATGAGTCTAAACACTATTGCATGCTATGGAACTTTGTCCTCCGACAGGCGGTCTCGCTGTAAAGCAATAAGATGCTGATCATTGCTTCATGTAGACTGCCTGCGTTAAGACTTCCACAACACTTTCTAGACTGAAGAAAAAAAACAAGATGCAAAGCATATAAACGTACTCCCAGTTTATCTTGAATACGCGTGAGATATTCCATAAAGAGGAAAAAACCGTTTTGGACCGTTAAAGCCCATAGTAACAGCTATTCTGGTAAACATCGGGCATGATCCGTGACCCATAAGGAGCATACTTACAAATTTTCAGAAAGATCGGCCAAATACTTTCTGAGATATCCCATAAAAAAAAAAAACTGTTATGGGCCGCTATAGCCGTTAGTAACGGCTATAAGGGTAAAATGAAACATCAGGCATGATCCGTGACCCCATAATGAATATACCACAAATGTTCAGAAAGATCGGCCAGGTACTTTCTAAGATATTCCATAAAAAAAAACCGTTATGGGCCGTTATAGCCGTTAGTAAAGGGCTATAACGGTTAAAATAACACATCGGGCATCATCCGTGATCCACAATGAACATACCTACAAATTTTCAGAAAGATCGGCCAAGTACTTTCTGAGACATTCTACAAAGAAGAAAAACTGTTTTGGGCCGTTATAGTCGTTAGCAACGGCTATAAAGATAAAATAACACATCGGGCATCATCCATGACCCATAATAAACAGGCCTACAAATTTTCAGAGAGATCGGCCGAGTACTTTCTAAGATATTTCAAAAAGAACGAAAACCGTTATTGGCCGTTAGTAACGGCTATAACGGTAAAATATCACATCGGGCATCATCCGTGACCCATAATGAAGATACCTACAAATTTTCAGAAAGATTGGCCCAGTAGTTTTGTCTGGAGCGAGTGGAACACATATTGACCACGGACGGACGGACGGACGGACGGACGGACGGACACACACACACACACACACACACACACACACACACAGAGAGAGACAGAGAGAGAGAGAGAGAGAGAGAGAGAGAGAGAGAGAGAGAGCATTTGTTCCTGCCCGTTGTAAAAGAACTGGGAGTACAAAAAAAAAAAATGAAATCTGAGGGGGGGGGGGGGGGGGGGGGGGGGGGACCTGACACAAATTTTCTCCAAAAAACAGTTTGTAGAGAGAGTGTTTGGCAGATTGTACCACTAACACTGATGTAAAGGTATTATGCATTGTTGAAAAGAATTCTTGAAAATAGACTTTGTTTATTACCTCTGGATTCTAAAAATGGCCACCTTAGTGCTCCTGTCTATAAATGCTGGATAGGTTCAAAAAATGATCTGAAGCAGCAGAATCAATCAAATATATCAGCTGAACTCATGAATGCTGAGTAAAATCAGCCAGTTGCTGTGAAGACCCGTCATCAATCCTGGATTGATACTGCATTTCAAACACTGTCCGCGCCACTTGAGCCAGTTCCCGATGGAAAGTAGAAGACTGTCTCTGAGTTCTTTGGGAGTTTATCATTGGCGACATTTTGCAAGTCCAGTGTCAAGTGTCTCTCTGCTTCATTAAGTGCAGGAACTGCTTTGTGTATTGTATTCATTGAAATAAACTATGAACTGACCAAATCTTTTAAAAGTTGAGTGTTGTATGCGCCAAACATGAATAAAACAAATTACAAGGCAAATCGCGACGCGTTTCACCCCGTAGGTCTTCTTAAGGCAAGATCAACAACACTCAGGACAAAGAAAATGAAGGAGCAGTCACTCATCTCATTGAATTTGGCGCAATGTGACAGGACGGATAGGAGTTGGTAGGTGGGTCCTCTAGGGGAAGGACTTGGAATAATTTCTCTATGAGAATTATCTCACATTTCACCTACACCGTCTCTCTTACTAGTGGTGGAAGGAGCAACTTTCCGGTACTAGTCATCGAAGAAAATTTTTATTTGTTCCGGGTAGTAATAAAATACGGAAGAATGGCTCTGAGATAATTTTCCTTAGGTCTGTACTATTAATTACTAGTACTTATAGCTCCGAGATACAGAATTGAAGAGAGAAGTTCAAACATTCAACATTCGATTGAACAACAGGGAACTGACACAAGTTAAGTGCACTTTCACACATCAACTTTTATTACTTACACATAGATAAGAAATGGCGGCGTGACAATTCCATAGGCTGTGTTTCAGTTCTCATTGGACTACCACAATGAGGGGTCCTTCCTCACTCCTACTTTACTCGCTTACACTCTGTGCAGCAAGCTTAAGTTGGCATACAGGGGTTCTGTCTACGTTGCACGGAACGTATATAGTTATTATACATCCACCTGCTTGCTAATGCCATAGACAGGTTCTCACTGTTTCATCATAAAGTGAGGGTAAGGGTCTGATGGGTTTGAGTCCAGGTGGTAAGCAAACTTAGCTTTGCTTCGGAGAAGACAGTTGTTCTCTCCTGTGGCTGGTGACTGCCCCACTGGTGTAGATCTGTTGTCTGGTGTCGCCCTGGTTTTGGGCGAAGTCCCAGCTCCTGGTTCAGTCGCAATGTGTAGCGTGACCAGGATCCCAGTTCTGCGATAAAGAGAACTGATCTGTAGATGAGAATCTGGTGGCTGGTCTGACGAGTGCACACATTTACCCTTTTCCTCTGTCTTTCAGAAGGGTTGTGAGACTCAGCCAGCAAAGTTTTCTCTATGGTAGAGTTTCTGCTATAACTATTAACCTCCACTTTTGTTTAAAGGCTAAGTTAAGTTTACAAAAGGGTAGGAGACAGTAATACAATGTTACAGTTTTAGTTAAACAAATCTTCCTTGTTTCATATGAATCAAATCACACTGACTTGGGCTATGCTTAGTCCAAGTACACATGTGGTGTAGACTTAGAGTCATACACTACAAATCATTCCAATAATCACCAGTATTTATATCAGATCAGAGTAGCAGTTTTTACCTAGCACAGGCATACTGTTTTCCTGATCAAAATTGAATCATTGAATTATTATCTTAACAGACAGGGTTGCATACTGACAAAAGTCAGGGTGAACACAAAGAGCAGTGGTCAGATTGTTAACAAAGAATCAAAACCACTGGGAGAGAGCTTTTGCCATGTGATGGCAAGCAAACTACTACACACAGAATAATCATTCATCAGTTTGATAAATGTTGCTAAGCATTTGTACAAAGTTACAATGCTAACACACACAGCATACATAAAATCAATACATAGATTCAAAAATGTAAAAAAAGAGTTCCAACTCACTTTTCCTGGGAATGAACAGGGAATGACGTGAGATCAAGGAGTTACCAAGAGTTTCCTAGGCCTCTGTCCCTTTGTCTTCCTCTGCTCTGTCTACAGGCAGTCCTGAGGGGTCAGTGAAGCTGAGCTGGTGTGTGTCTAGTTTTATGAATCTCTCTTAACGAATCAAATTTCGACAAACTGTCATTCACCCATCAGGGGTGAGAGGGGGAGGGATTTAGTCTAGTCACCAATCGCCTCGGAAATTGTTTGATCCTAATCGGCACGGGATAATTTATGCATCCGTATAGCTGGCACCGTTGAGCGCAGTTAATTTATGCGTCCGCCTAGGTGTTCGCGAGCAGCACGTGCAGGTGCTTGCGAGGACGGGGACGGCAGGGATGAAAGGGAGGGGGGGGGGAGGTGGGGGTGGAGAGCGCGGCACATGTCTTTGTGTCGGCACATGTCTTTATGTTGGCACATGCCTTGTGTCGCGGGGGGTAGAGAGAGAGGGGGGGGGGGGGGGGGGGGTGAGACGGGCTGTTGTTAGAACGCCTCCCACGCTGCGGTGTATCGTACAGCATGGGGAGGGAGGTTGAGAGGGGGGGGGGGAAGGGAGGTAGGCGGCTAAGAACGAAAGGCGGCACGTATTTACCGTGACGCAATTTTTTTTCCTGTGTCACTGATCGTGTCAGTTGGGCCTTTTGCACTGTCCCAAGCAAGAAAGAGGGGGAGGGGGGGGGGGGGGGGGGGGGGGGTTGAGAGGGGAGAGTGGGCATAGATGAAGACCTAAGAGGTCGAAACGCGTCGTCTTTTGTCTTGTGATTCGTTTGTTCACATTTAACTTTTTGAAAGATTTGTTTAGATTTTCGCCCGCAGCCGCATCACTTTGCAGCTAAGTATTAACTGACCGTACAAGAACTGACGTATCAAGTTTAATACTTCCGGAGAGTGCTTCGTTAGAGTCTGATGTATCAAAAATGAGACATGATGTAACTCGGGAACCGTTGAACTTCTTGACTCAAAAAACGTAATGTTTTGTGTTAGATAGATAGAAAAACACATAGATAAATGCATAGATAGACACACAGGTAGATATCTAGATAGATTCATCGACAGATAGATCATCCCTGCCTAGTTCCAACACAGAGGACGATATTTGTTTTGCAGTGCAGTGTCTCCTCTGGCTGGTCCCCTTGTGACGATTTGATCATTATTTGTGTCCCTGTATACTGTGGCTATTAGTGCTGCAGCTGGCCAAACCTTGGGGAGGATGTGTGTAGAATGGCTGAACAAACGGTTCATGTTAAAAAAAAAACCCGTGTAAGACGAGACAACAACAAAGATGAAAGAAAAGAAAAACCAGCCGCCATGGCGAAGTGGTTAGCGTCGCGGACACTCGGCTGGGAGGTCGTGGGTTCGAATCCCATCAGAAGCCATGTGGGTTTTTCTGCCCTGACCGGCTCCTACCCAGAGTTGAGTTTGCTGTGGACTCAGTTGGGAAGACTGGGACCACACAGTTGAGTTTCATCCACTTAATAGATGCGTTTCTGAGAGTGTTGCTCAAATTTCCTGACCAACACTGCAGGTGTCTGTATCTCTCGGGCCTGGTTGACGCCGAGATATGTTATGAAAGGAAGCGTAGAGTACAGCCCTGTCATGTAGTCTCAGACCGAAATGGAAATCCGTAGCATCATCTTAATCATCCTCATTCTCATCGATCAGCATTAAAAAAAAAAAAAAGTCTCAAATTCTGTGGCCCTTCATGCCCTGCTCCCATGGTGACCTCAGTTTCGATGTCCTCTCCGCGTCTGTGGCCTTGGTTTGGTTCCGTCGGGGTCACCGGTATCGCCGAGTCCATGGGGGTGTCGTTGGGACGGACGTAGTGGTGCCCTCCGGAGGGAGAGCTCACTCACGCCGGCTCCGCGACTAAGCAATTATTGTCGTCAGTAGGGGCTTAGTAGGTGGTGTCCTGCGTATGTTAGATCATAACAGGCGCCACTGAACACCACTGAAGTGACTCGGCAGCAGTGCACTGTCTCCTCCGGTGGGTTGCCTCTTGACGGCTGCCTGTGGATTGCCGGTGCCGGGCCGGGGCTGCGGTGGGGCCGACTGGGCCGTGGCTGTGGACAGGGGTGTCGGAATGAGCGGCGTGGGTACACTGCCTCTGAGGTGGCGCAGAGGTTAGGACAGAAAAAAAAAAAAGAAAGAAAAGAAAGAAAAGTATTTCCTTGTTTGCAGAATTAGCTGTGTTCACTGAGTAATGCGCATGCTGATGTTTAACATCTATATGAAACACATCTTCCCGCTCATTAAAATGAAGATTTTGATAACTCGAATATACAGTGTCTCAAACAAGTATCACACAGATTGTAGTCTAGTGGATTACGTATTGAAATCATCCCGGGTCATGTTTCAATCTCCACACAGATTCATGTTTTGTCTCCCGTCTCTACCAAAGCTTGAGCAATGGCTTGACAACTGGTGTTTTCAATGAGACATAAAGCTGAATTAGTCGGTGCTCCAAAATAATGCTAAAGCATGAGATACAAAAGTCAGTGTCTTGTTGCTATAGTAACCCATAGTTAGTGCTTTCGAGTCTCTTGACAAATGTTGTTAGGCGAACACCACTGCAAGAAAACAACACAATGCACATTGATTACTTCGTCATGAAGGCGTTTGACATTTTACATCGTAATGGTTAGCATCGTGTTTACTGCCAAGAATAAATCAAATTTCCCCACATGAAATGTTTTATGTTAAGAGGCATCTTTACCTTTCTTCTTTGATTTATGGGTTTCATTGAATGTTTGTGCGTGTTGAGTGTGAATGTGTGTGTGTGTGTGAGTGTGTGTGTGTGTGTGTGTGTGTGTGTGTGTGGTGTGTGATGGGTGTGTGTGTGTGTGTGTGTGTGTGTGTGTGTGTGTATGTGTCTGTGTGTCTCTGTGTCTGTGTGTGCAAGTATGTGTGTGTGCGTGTGTGTGTGTGTGTGTGTGTGTGTGTGTGTGTGTGTGTGTGTGTCTGTCTGTCTGTGGTGTGTGCGCATGTGTGTGTATGTTTGTGTGTGTGTGTGTGTGTGTGTGTGTGTGTGTGTGTGTGTGTGTGTGTGTGTGTGAATGTGTACGTGTGTGTGAGCGTGCGTGTGCGTGCGTACAAGCGCGCGCGCAGGTGTGTGTGTGTGTGTGTGTGTGTATGTGTGTTTGTGTGTGTGTGCGTGTGTACGTGTGTGTGCGTGCGTCCGTGTGTGTATGTGTGTGTGTGTGCGCGTGCGTGTCGTGTGTGTGAGTCTCTGTGTGTGTGTGTGTGTGTGTGTGTGTGTGTGTGTGTGTGTGTGTGTGGCGCTCGCGTTTGTATGTGTGTGTGTGAATGTAAATGTGTGTGTTGAGAGTGAATGTGTATGTATGTGTGCGTCCGTGTGTGTGTCCGTGTGGTGTGTGTGAGTGTGTGTGAGCGTGTGTGCGTGCGTGTGCGTGTGTGTGTGTGTGTGTGTGTGCATACATGCAGGCTTGCAAGTGCTGTGCAACTGAAGTGGCGGGTACAAGCTGGGCAGCACACAGCACCAGCTGACAAAGTGTATGTTGACACAAACAGACCTGCAACTGAGCGTGTTGTAATACAAGATCTTTACACAGAGAAAACTGTAGAATTGCAGTTTTACTGCAAAGCAATGGGAAAAAAAAAAAACTTACTGCAATTGTACGTGTCATGATACAAGATCTTTACTCCGAGAAAACTGTAGAAATGCTGTGTTACTGCCAAACAATAGAAAGAAGGCACTTATCTGAAGAAAACCCTATCTGGAAGCAACATCTGAAATATGACGTCATGGAAATGACGTACTTCCATGACGTTCGCGTTCGCCAGATGATATCGAGTGTTCCACTATGTTTTGTTGCTGATGCACATTTGGAGTAGGCTGCCGTTAACATAACAAAGTTTAAACTAACAGCTGCTAGCAACGCGAAGATGACCAAAGGCAGTGTTTGGAAATCTGCAAGGGAGGTAATTTATGTCAGAGTTCGCTTTCAGCTAAAGAGACCCCGTCATTTTCACGGTTTTAATTGCCACTTGTGGGCGCGCCTAGAGCAGTTTTGCTCCATCTGTCCGCTTAGCGGTTCAATCAGAAACAGAAAATGCCAAAAGAAAGGGTGCTTCTGTTATGCAGACTGTCGAGATCCCGATCGTTATCCTGACGTTAAATCAATATTTGACTGGCTAGATCTGTATTCTTGCCCTGTAAACTAAGAAAAGGCAGCTCCGCTTGTAATGGAGAGACTGGCGTTATCTTCTCCTGACTTCTTTTTCACAGTTTAACAGTTCAATCAGAGAGAGAAAAATCCAAAGCATCGGTTTGAAATGGTACGCCTGCAATGAAGACAGTATGTTACAAACAGTTCAACTTCACTTATTATCATTGATCAACTCGGATTACATGTCGCAGGGTTGATGTGATCTTTGTTTAAAAACTGACACATGTACAAATTGCAAAATGATCTTAACACTGAGGAAAGGTAACTGTGCGATCGAAAGACAGGCGTTATCTTCCCCTGATTTTTTTTCTCCGGAACATGACTGAAGATGGGCGTTAGAGTTGGAGAGGTTTGGACAGGATTAAAGAACAGAATGGGTGGGGGAACAAAACAAAGGGAGAGGATAGTATGATAGTGACTCAAACAGTTTAGCGTGGGGATGGTGGAAGGTGTGGTTGTGGATGGAAGGGGAAAAAAGGGGAGGGGGGGGGGGGGCTATGGGATAAGGAGCAGTGTGGGGAGGGAGAAGGGGAGAGGATTCTGATGCAGATGACGTGGCATAATAGGCCAGCCACAAAGAGCCAAAAGATGGTGTCATGGTTTGAGAGGAGAAGTGGGGGGAGAGGTGAAGTGAGGGGATGAGTGGGGTGGGGGGGGGGGGGGGGAGGTGAAGTTGGGGGGGAGAGATTAAATGGGAGGAGAGATTAAGTGGGGTGAGAGGTGACGTGGGAGGAGAGGTGAAGTGGGGCGGAGAGGGTGACGTGGGGGGGCGGGGGGAGAGATTAAGTGGGAGAGGAGATTAAGTGGGGGGAGAGGTGAAGTGGGCGGAGAGGTGAAGAGGGGAGGAGAGGTGAAGTGGGGGGAGAGGTGAAGGGGGGGAGAGGTGAAGTGGTGGGGGGAGAGGTGAAGTAGGGGGGAGAGGTGAAGTGGGGGGAGAGGTGAAGTGGGGGGGGGAGGTGAAGAGGGGGGAGAGGTGAAGTGGGGGGAGGTGAAGGGGGAGAGGTGAAGTGGTGGGGAGAGAGGTGAAGTGGGGGGAGGAGGGTGAAGTGGGGGGAGAGGTGAAGTGGGGGAGGAGGTGAAGTGGGGGAGAAGTGAAGTGGGGGAGGAGAGGTGAAGTGGGGGGAGGTGAAGTGGGGAGGAAGGTGAAGTGGGGGAAGTGAAGTGGGGAGAGGTGAAGTGGGGGGAGAGGTGAAGTGGGGGAAGAGGTGAAGGTGAGTGGGGGAGAGAAGTGGAGTGGGGGGGGAGGTGAAGTGGGGGAGAGGTGAAGTGGGGGGAGAGGTGGGGAAGAGGTGAAGTGGGGGAGAGGTGAAGTGGGGGGAGAGGTGAAGTGGGGGAGAGGTGAAGTGGGGGAGAGAGGTGAAGTGGGGGGGTGAAGTGGGGGGAGGAGAAGTGGGGGGAGGTGAAGTGGGGAGAGGGTGAAGTGGGGGGGAGAGGTGAAGAGAGGGAAGGGGGGGAGAGGTGAAGTGGGGGAGAGGTGAATGGGGGGAAAGGTGAAGTGGGGGAGAGGTGAAGTGGGGGAGAGGTGAAGTGGGGGGAGAGGTGAAGTGGAAGTGGGGGAGAGGTGAAGTGGGGGGAGAGGTGAAGTGGGGGAGAAGGGTGAAGTGGGGAAGAGGTGAAGTGGGGGAAGAGGTGAAGTGGGGGAGAGGTGAAGTGGGGGAGGGGGAGGGTGAAGTGGGGGGGAAGAGGTGAAGTGGGGGAGAGGTGAAGTGGGGGAGAGTGAAGTGGGGGGAGAGGTGAAGTGGGGAGAGGTGAAGTGGGGGAGAGGTGAAGAGGTGAAGGGGGGAGAGGTGAAGTGGGGGAGAGGTGAAGTGGGGGGAGAGGTGAAGAGGAAGGGTGGGGGGGGAGAGGTGAAAGTGGGGGAGAGGTGAAGTGGGGGGAGAGGGTGAAGTGGGGGGAGAGGTGAAGTGGGGGGAGGTGAGTGGGGAGGAGGTGAAGTGGGGGGGAGAGGTGAAGTGGGGGGAGAGGTGAAGTGGGGGGGAGGGAGTGGGAGGAGAGGGGAGTGGGGGAGAGGTGAAAGTGGGGGGAGGTGAAGTGGGAGGAGAGGTGAAGGGGGGGGAGAGGTGAAGTGTGAAGGTGGAAGGGGGGAGGAGGAAGTGGGGGAGAGGTGAAGTGGGGGAGGGTGAGTGGGGGGAGAGGTGAAGTGGGGGGAGAGTGTGAAGTGGGGGAGAGGTGAAGTGGGGGAGAGAGGTGAAGAAGTGGGGGAGAGGTGAAGTGGGGGGAGGTGAAGTGGGGGGAGGGTGGGGGAGAGGTGAGTGGGGGGGGGGGGGGGAGGAGAGGTGAAGTGGGGGAGAGGTGAAGTGGGGGAGAGGTGAAGTGGGGGGAGAGGTGAAGTGGGGGGAGGGGTGGGTGAAGTGGGGGGAGAGGTGAAGTGGGGGAGAGGTGAAGTGGGGGAGAGAGGAGTGAAGTGGGGGGGTGAAGAGGGGAAGGGGGGGGGGGGAGGTGAAGTGGGGGAGAGGTGAAGTGGGGGAGAGGTGGAAGTGGGGGGAGAGGTGAAGTGGGGGAGAGGTGTGAAGTGGGGAGAGAGGTGAAGTGGGGGAGGAGGTGAAGTGGGGGAGAGGTGAAGTGGGGGGAGGTGAGGGTGAAGTGGGGGAGAGGTGAAGTGGGGGAGAGGTGAAGGGGGGGGAGGTGGGGGGGAGAGGTGAAGTGGGGGAGAGGTGAAGTGGGGGGGAGGGGGGGGGAGAGGTGAAGTGGGGGAGGGAGGTGGGGTGAGTGGGGGGGGAGAGGTGAAGTGGGGGAGAGGTGAAGTGGGGGAGAGGTGAAGTGGGGGGAGGAAGAGGTGAAGTGGGGGGAGAGGTGAAGTGGGGGAGAGAGTGAAGTGGGGGGAGAGGTGAAGTGGGGGAGAGGTGAAGTGGGGGGGAGGTGAAGAGAGTGAAGTGGGGGAGAGGTGAAAGTGGGGGAGAGGTGAAGTGGGGGGGAGGTGAAGTGGGGGAGGAGAGGTGAAGTGGGGGAGAGGTGAAGTGGGGGGGAGAGGTGAAGTGGGGGAGAGGTGAAGTGGGGGGAGGTGAAGTGGGGGGGAGGTGAAGTGGGGGAGAGGTGAAGTGGGGGAGAGGGTGAAGTGGGGGGAGAGAGGGGGGAGAGGTGAGTGGGGGGAGGTGGGGGGGGAGAGGGTGAAGTGGGGGAGGGAGAGGTGAAGTGGGGGGGAGAGGTGAAGGTGAGTGGGGGAGAGGTGAAGTGGGGGGAGAGGTGAAGTGGGGAGGAGGGTGAAGTGGGGGAGAGGTGGGGGGGGAGAGAGGTGAAGTGGGGGAGAGGTGAAGTGGGGGAGAGGTGAAGTGGGGGAGAGGTGAAGTGGGGGGAGAGGTGA
>JADBJO010018248.1:15000-35740 GCA_016801955.1 Conus betulinus | reverse complement strand
TGTGTGTGTGGGGTGTGGACCAGCTAGTAATTAGCAGTGAAAACTTTCTTGGTTAACACAACATATAACGTATATATGTTTCAGGACACACATATGAAAAACACTGAAAAAAAGAACAAGTGCGTGCCTACGTGTGCGCACACACACACATATACACACATACTCTTTCCCATTCCTGCTGTCGCAGTTTATTGACAAACAATGAAATTTAACCAGTTGGCTGGAAACACCTACACTCTACCACTTCTGTTGTAAAATGCAAAGCTGTTCACCTCACACAACATGGCTTCCAAACTACTGCACATGGCAATGTGACGAAACCTTATCCACGATGAGCTACAGACTCCTCTCCTTTCAAGTCAATTGTTGAATGAGTCTCAACTTTGCTAACATGAATCGATTCTGCAGGGCAGACTTGTTAGTGCATGTGTGATTTTCGGGTGTGTAAGGTGGTGTGTAGAGGTGGTGGTTCTCTGTGTGTGTGTGTGTGTGGTGTGTGTGTGTGTGTGTGTGGGAGGGGGGGTGTGGGGGCGTGCGTGCGTGCCTATGTGTGTGTATGGGTGTGTGCATCCATGTAAGTGTGTGTGTGCAAGTACAGGCATGGCTTATGTGCCGGGACTTTTGTGTATATTGCTTACATGTATGTGTGTACCTTTGTTTTTTGTATACATGTGTGTGTGTTACCTTTGTTTTTTGCATACATGTACGTGTGTTACCTTTGCTTTTCTCTTTTCCTTACAATCTCTTTTCACGCACACCACAAAAAAGATTTTTCAGACAGATCTCCACAATTGGTCAATATTTGTCACAGTGTCAGTGGTATTTTTCAAAACAACAGTTACAAAGACAAATGATATTTCCTTTGGGCATTTCAGTTGTTCATTCCTGTTCATCTTTTCCCGACTCTCTTACGAAGCTACCTCAAAATCCCACTCACAAACCTACGAAGCTTGAAGAAAACAACCATACCAGACTGCAAAAGAATGAGGATGATTGTGCCTGCCCTCTAGAGAGATGGTACAGCAATCAAATCACACTATTACTATGCGATCCTTGAGTTGACCAATGCTATCAAACAGAACCTTTCTGCAGTGGGAACAGCTATAATTAAACACTAATTGCTATGCTATGCTATGCTGAGAAGATCAAAACACTATGTGCTATGCTATGCTATGCTAGCTCGATGCTACAGCAATCCAAATCAAAAACAACTGTACTGTGCTATGCCGCAACACAAGTATTTAGATAGTATAGCAATATCAACAAATTCAAAACACGTGTACCGTGCTATGCTGAGATAGAACAGCAATCAAAACACTGTACTATGCTATGCTGAGCTGATGGTACTGCAATCAAAATACTGTGCTATGTGCTTATATGCTGAGATGGTACTGCAATCAAAATACTGTTGCTGCTATGCTATGCTGAGATGGTACTGCAATCAAAAACTTTACTGTACTGTAGCTAGAATCATACTATGCTATGCTGAGATGGTACAGCAATACAAAACACTGTAGTACTATGCTACTGGTTGATGCTATGCATAGACTATGCATAGACGGTTTTATAGCAATCAAAACACAACAGTACTATGCTATGCTGAGATGGTACAGCTATCAAAACACTGTCTGTGCTATGCTGTGCTGAGATGGTACAGCAATCAAAACACTATGCTATGATATGCTGAGATGGTATTATGCTATGCTGAGATGGTACAGCTATCAAAAACACTATGCTATGATATGCTGAGATGGTATTAAGCTATGCTGAGATGGTACAGCAATCAAAAACTATGCTATGATATGCTGAGATGGTATTAAGCTATGCTGAGATGGTACACCGTTACAGCAATCAAAACACTATGCTATGCTATGCTGAGATGGTAGAGTGATATGCTGAGATGGTACAGCTGTCAAAAACACTGTGCTATGATATGCTGAGACGGTACTTTGCTATGATGAGATGGTACAGCTATCAAAAAAACACAGTGCTATGATATGCTGAGATGGTACTTTGCTATGCTGTGATGGTACAGCAATCAAAACATGATATGCTGTGCCCACGCTAAGCTGAGACGGTGTGCCACAGCCATCAAAAACTGTGTGCTATGCTATGCGGAGCTTTGGACTGTCTCTGCACGCTAACAGAACACCATCATGACAAAACAGCAGGGCAGTAGCACTTACATCAAACTCCACGTCAAACTCGTACTTGATCAGCTCGTGGATGTACCAGCACTTGCCGAACCAGCGCGTGCCTTCTTTGTTGGACTCCAGGCGGAACCAGTCATTGTCAGAGTCCTTGTTGTTCTTCACATACTGAAAAAGGAATGACACTTGATGTGTTCAGTGTGTGTGTGTGTGTGTGTGTGTGTGTGTGTGTGTGTGTGTGTGTGTGTGTGTGTGTGTGTGTGTGTGTGTGCGTGCATGCGTGTATATACACATGTATTTATATAAATATGTATGCATTTGGTTGTTTTCCAAAAAGGTGGCATGAATTATGTTTGTAGATGTTTGTTGATTTTTTTTTTTTTTTTTTTTTTTCCCTTCACATCATTTTGAAAATTGAAATCATTGTCAGTCACTGTTGATGATGCATTAAACATTTTTTTTTTTTTTAAATCCTAGGCCCATGAAAAAAAAAAAATGGCAACACGCACTGTCCTCATCACTGCTTGTGGCAGGCATGGAGAAGCAGGATGAGGGTTGATCAAGAGGTTAAAAACCTTCTACATTCCCCATCCCCACCGCCTTCCCCCAACTGTCCCCTATCCACTTTCTGAACTATGCCCATCTTCCCCCAAACTGGATGAGGAGAAGTGATTGCTCGTTTATTTTCCGTTGTCCTGAGGGTTGTGTATCTTGCCTGAAGAAGACCTAAAAGGTCGAAATATGTCATGTTTTGTCTTGTGATTTGTTTGTCAACATTTTTTGGCGAAGCTTTATAATTTTTTTTTTTTTTTAACTATTCCTCAAGGTCAAGAAAGATTTTGTTCTTCTGCTTTTATAGAAAGAGGGTGGATAGTTGATGACCTGTGTTCTTCGATTTTTTTTCCAGTTACATAATTAGACGTATACTGATGACCTGATCCCAATAGGATTACCCAAGGGCAGGAAGACCAATCCTGCAGAGACTGTTCCCATCATGACAGGTTTGGCTGAATGAGGCAAATGTATTATGTGCATATGACAGGGACAGAGAGACACAGCGAGAGTCTCAGAGAGAGAGACAGACTCAGAGAGAGAGAGAGAGACAGAGAGACAGACAGACAGACAGAGAGAGAGAGAGAGAGAGAGAGAGAGAGAGAGAGAGAAAAGTGGGAGAGAGAAAGGGAAACAGAATTTTATTCGATAAAGGCTATAGCCCCATTTGAAGGGGGGGTGAATTCACAAATGCCATACAATAATGAGCAGAATAAAGTAAGCAAAGTCAAAACAAGTAGCAAATACCCACATGCTGATAATTTTTGCATAAATCAGTTCAGTTGTCATGCAGGTGAACAAGGTATTTCAGATTCTGTCATCAAATTTGTGTGTTGTTGGAAAACTTTACGCAGATCAAAAGCACAGGTTCTTTATAATGTGTTTCATTCTGATTTGACATCAGCACAGATACACAGAAGAGACGTGGGTGTGCAGAAAACTTACGAGGAATATATTCTCTTCTCAGGTCATCGAGAGCAGAAAAACAAAGTAAAATGTGTAATTCATCTTCTTTTGCGCTTTGACACATTGGACATGTCAAATCATTTACTGTATGCTTTTCATATCGATTGTGATGTATGTATATCAGTGACTCCTATATCAGTGACTCCTAGTCAAAACATCAAATGTCGCTTACGTGTCTGTCTACATCTGGTAGAAAATAGCTTTCACACAGTTTCTAGAGGATTTAAAAGTCCTGCACCAAAAGATTCTTTCTTCCACTTCGCTGCAAATGATCTTCCAGTTTTGCGACACAGAGAGAGAGAGAGAGAGAGAGAGAGAGAGAGAGAGAGAGAGAGAGAGCCAAGACAAGACAAGACAAAATTCTTTATTTACGAGGATAATAGATAAGCACTGATGTGCTTTTTTAATCATCCAGTCCTCGCCCTGAGTAGGGTCAACAACATAAATAAGATGTGAGAGAGAGAGAGAGAAGGAAAGAGAGGACAGAGAGAGAGAAAGAGAGAGAGAGAGAGAGAGAGACCAAGACTGAGACCCGAGACAGAGAGAGAGAGAGAGAGAGAGAGAGAGAGAGAGAGAGAGAGAGAGAGAGAGAGAGAGAGAGAGAGAGAGCAAAGTATGAATTCATCATGGAAAACTTCACGATTTTGATGCTGTTGTCTCATTCCTGGAGGTACATGAAGAGGGATGAAGTGTGGAGAGGGGAGGAGATTGCAAACCTTTACACACTGTTAACTGTTACATTCATAACCCTTGCTGGGACATTCAAACCCATGTGTGACATGATATGCATAAGGGGCCAACCACAAAAATCAATTAGCAAATTATGAAAGTCAACAATTTCATTCATTAATTTCACAAAATGTCAAAACAAACTGTAATGGTGATCAGTGCACTGTGAGTCACAGTGTGACTATGAGTTTAACCACAAATCTAGCACTAGCAATTCGGCAAACATTTTCCTATGCAGGGTGACTGCAAACTGTTAGCATTGACCAATAGGAGGGAAGAACTCCGTATGTCAAAAAGGATTATCTACATTGCACGTGACAATGTCATTCAGATTAATTTGATGAGTTGTGACGTACCCATTATCTGCAGTCCAAAGATAGATATAGTGGGTGGTGAGGTACAAGTGTTTTGATTTTGAATGGAGTCAGAATTCCACAAAATGAAAATAATCACATATCATGTGGGGGTCATGACGTTTTTGAGTAAGGGCTGCTGAATTTGACAGCATGTCAAGTGAATGTTTCCATGGTCGGTCCTGTCAAAATCAAGTCACTTAATGATCATCAGTGATCGTACCAGCTGCTTAATTTACACTTTCTTCTCTTCTTCTTCTAAAAGACTGGTTCACTCAAAAACGAGTAGGTCACCAGGTCACCAGCGCGCATGTTAAAAAGTAGATAAAATAAAAAAAAAATAAAGTGCGACTTAGCCTGTTGGCCCCTGGAGCAAAATTTGGCAACAAGGAGTCACACACGATATTCAAAAAGTTAAAAGCAATGGCCAGATTCAGGCCCAGGTAACCATAAAATAACCGGGCTAGTTAAAATTTAAAAAATCAGTCAATATGCAGATCTCAAGACTGTCGTATCAATTTGATTCTTAAATGAGACTGCATTTGTGGCAATCTTGATGGCACCCGGCAGTAAGTTCCACAGCCGTACAGAACTAGGATAAAATGAATGTAGGTGGCTGTCAATATTTGATGCAGGTATGGCATAAGACTGACTGCCACTCCTGGTGCTACTTTTATTCAATACTAGTTGTTCCATTGGTATATCAACTAGTTCAGCTCTGCCTTTGAAGAAGATATTAAGTCTGATAAAAGCTCTCCTCTCTTCTAAGGGCTTCCATTCTAATTCCCTCATGTTCTTCCTAGTATTCCCCTTCTCTCTAATACGGTTCCCTGTTACGAACTGGCTGCTCTCTTCAGTGTTTTGTACAGTCGTCTTTTAAACCTTTGCGGGCAGTCGTTGATATTCCTGTATAAGAAAACTACGATGTTATTTGCTTTCTTACATACTAAATTGTAATGTTCTTTCCATTTTGAGATGACTATCTATAATCACGCCTAGATATTTTGCAGCATTGGTTTCTATAAGAATAGTATCGTGAATAGAATATTCTGCTCTGGTTGGTGAGCGTTTATTACATATACGCAACACTTGTTAACTGCTATTCAAACAGTTTGTACTTAACATCATTTAACCGTCTGTTATCAGTTACTGCACTCACTCACTACTTCAACTCAATAAATCATTGAGTGAGCGACTCATCGAGTAATGAGTGAATTAGTCTGTCACATTCACAATGTTGAAATCACTATCACTAAGAAACAGCTGAGCAAGACAACGATGGCATATGGACCATAAAAATAAAAGCATCTTCTTGACAAATACAACAAAAAAAATGTCACCTGGATGAGTGACAGATATTCCTCTTTCATTCGCAGAACCCACTGCTCGCCATCTCTGGGCCCAGCTTTGGTTTTCAGCAAAGGAATTTGCGCAAGGGTCTTTTTCGTCGCCTCATCCACCATCTTGACAGAAAGGGGAAGTATTCAACTGACTTCCGGGCAAATGCAGACGGCATGAAAAACCACAGGCGCAGGATTTTTGTTGTTTGTTAAATGGCAGGCTGAGCTCCGATTTTGCAGTCAAACTTGTTGAGTTCGAATCTCAGCAATGTCCACAACAAAAACAAAAACTATAATTTTGACCAGAGACCCTTTTCCCTTGACCCGTGCTGCAGTAAGGTAAGCAATTTTATCATCTCCTTACCTGACTATCGAAGAAAATCATCAAACCGGCTATATCCACGATCCTGTTGAGAACGTAAACAAATATGGCGGACCTCGTGCTCACAGCACTGCTCTGAAAACCTTGATTCCAATATTCCCACGGGCTAACATACCTCTATGTTGACATCACGAAAACTCTCTAAATACATTGTATTCACCCTCCTTGTTATATCTTTCACTTCAAACCATGGGCAAGTTACAGTTCTACCAAATGGCCTGCAGCCCCACGACCCCTCAAATGAAGACACGGACTCGCGCTACCCGTGTGGTGCTTGTGACCGAACTGTTACCTGGGACCAACTAGGTGTTGAGTGTGAGTCTTGTGGACAGTGGTTCCATGCAGAATGCCAACATATCGGCAGTGGATCCTACGACCTCCTTAGCAGAAGCGATGTCACTTGGCATTGCGTTGTTTGCGCCAATGCCAATTACAGTACCATTGCCTTTGACTTGCATGGTGTAGGTACCATCACTCTTAGTGAAACATCTGACTCATTCAATTGCCCCCAACATGAATAGCCCCTCAAACCACTCCATACTTCCACACCCTCCAGAGCAAGTAAGCAAGACAACAACACAGCAGACGACCCCTCCGCTTCCTGAATGTGAACTGTAAACTCTATCGTTGGTAAGGTAGCCGAGTTCAGCAATCTTGTCCAAGCCACAAGACCAGACATCATTGTCGGCACAGAATCATGGCTGTCCCAGTCCCAGTCCAAAGCAGAAATCTTCCCCAGGGGCTTTCACCATTTATCGCAGAGAGACAGACCACCAGGTGAATGGGATAAAGAAAATGGGGGTGGTGTCTTCATCCTTGTCTCAGAAGACCTGACCTCCCATGAGATGCCTGAACTCTCCGCGGGTTACGAAAACCTTTGGGTGAAGATCAAAGATGAAGGGACGGCGCACATTGCTAGTCTGCTGCTTCTACCACCCCACACACAGAGTATACTGAGAGCATGAATGCGTTTGAGAAATCTGCCCGCCTTGCTTCCCACTCGTACAGGAATGCCATCATCGTTGCCGGTGGTGACTTTAACCTACCAGGCTGGCACTGGCCCACCAAAGACGCTGAAGAAGGGATGCCCCAAACCAGATATCCACCGACAGTTTATGGACGCCATAACTGATGTAGGCTGGGAGCAGATGGTAATGGAGCCAACAAGAGGAAATAATACCCTGGGACTTGTTCCTCACAAACCACCCCAACCTTGTCCCACGAACTGAAACACTCCCTGGTATTGCTGACCATGACACAGTGTACATGGAACTGCAGATCCATCCCCCAAAGAAATGCCAACCCCAGCGACTCATTCCCATCTACACTGAGGAATGTAAGGAGCCACTTAAAGAGGCAGCACAGAAGATGAGCGATCACATCATGATCAAATTTTGACGAGAAGAGCAATGTTGAGGAAGTATGGTCTGAAATCCGTATTGGCCTGAGCCAAGCCCTCTCAGATCATGTCCCCCATAAGCTAACCAGACCCAAACGAAGCCTCCCCTGGGTTGACTATGAGACTAAGAAACTCATACGTAGACGAGACAGGATCCACAAGCGCATGAAGAAAAATGGAGATGAGTCCCTCGACAGGAATTCAAGGCACTCAAGCGTCTTATCCAGAAACGCCTACGTCGTGCCTATTGGAGACACGTAGAAGGCCTGATCTCTGATGAAGGAGAATGCCATGCCAGACCACCCCATGAAGAAGTTCTGGAGCTTCATTAAAGCGAGAGAAGACAGAAGGAATGGGCGTCTCTCCTCTTAAAGAAGCTGGGAAACTTGTCTCTGACCCCAAGGAGCAAGCACAGATCCTGAACACCCAGTTCCACTCTATATTCAGCCCCAAAGACACCATCACAGCTGAAGAGTTTGAACAGCGGTGCCCCCTGGACCAAAACTTCAGACTACCCAGCATGCGACGACATCAACATTACCGAAGACGGCGTAAAGAAACTCCTACTCAACCTTGACCCAAATAAAGCCTGTGGCCCAGATGGCATTACCCCCAGACTTTTGAAGATGGTTGCAGAGGAGATCACTCCAGCCCTCACCCTGCTCTACCGTATTTCATACTCTTCCGGTACCTTGCCACAGGACTGGAAACATGCCAACATTACACCCGTCTTCAAGAAGGGAGAAAGATATAACGCAGCCAACTACCGTCCCATCTCCCTCACCTGCATAGCCTGCAAGCTGATGGAACACATCATCACCAGCCACATCATGTCCCATTTTGAGAACAACGAGATTCTCTGTCCAGAGCAGCACGGCTTTCGATGCGGACGGTCATGTGAGACTCAAACTCCTAGGGTATGTGGACGAAGCGACCAGAGAGATCGAAAAGGGAAACCAGGAGGACACTATCGTCCTTGACTTCTCAAAGGCCTTCGACAAAGTTAGCCATACCCTACTGGTCCACAAACTACGTCGTTATGGCATCGTAGGCCGCACCAACGCCTGGATCAAGGACTTCCTTGCGGACAGACAGCAGGCTGTGGTGGTGGTGGAGGGAACAAGATCTGACTTTCTACCTGTAGAATCCGGTGTCCCCCTCAAGGCTCAGTCCTAGGCCCGAGTCTTTTTCTTCTGTATATAAACGACCTTCCTGATGGCATCAAGTCGAAAAGTCCGCCTATTTGCCGATGATACCATGTGCAGCAAGACCATCACGAATAAAAAAGATGAGCGAGTGCTGCAAGAAGACCTACACTCCCTTACCATCTGGGAGGAAAAGTGGTCTATGGAGTTCCATCCACAGAAGTGCTCAACGCTGAGAGTTTCTCGGAAGCGGAACAAGGCTGCCCCTGTGTATGAGCTACATGGACAGAATATCGAAAATGTCAACACCACTAAATACCTTGGTGTCAACATCCAGGACAACATGCAGTGGGAATCTCACATGATTCCATCACGAAGAAAGCGAGCAAGACCCTAGGCTTTGTCCGGCGCAACCTCAAGATCGGCAACAAGAAAACAAAGGAAACTGCGTATAAAAGTCCTTGTTCGCCCGCTTCTTGAGTACGCAGCCACCGTTTGGGATCCCTACACTGCAAACGAGATTGAGGCCCTCGAGAAGATCCAACGAAGAGCAGCAAGATGGGTGTCAAATCGCCACCGCCAAACATCATGCGTCGACTCCATCCTTGACTCTCTTAATTGGCCTTCCCTACAAACAGCGTCGTAAGAAAGCCCGCTTGAGATGTTTTATAAATTTCCATCACGGACTCATCTCCATTAACTCCATGTACCTGCCCAAACCATCTGATAGCAGGCTGAGCTCTAGGATCAACAACGACCTGACACATGCACGACGCGGTACAGGCAGATGACGTTCTTTCCGAGAACCATACCAGAATGGAACATGTTGCCTCAGGAGGTTGTGACACAGCTGAGTCACCGGACTGTTTCAAGTCCAGGCTGGCCTCCCATCTGTAGAACCTGAAATAACCCATCCCCCCCCCCCCCCCCCCCCACCCCCCTTCCCCGCCACCCCCAAACACTCCCCCTCCCCCTTACCCTCCTCCTGACCACTATTCCCTAAAATCCCCCCCCCCCCCCCCCCCCCCCTTTTTTTTTTCCCCCCAAATCCTAAGAACAGCGCAAAATCTTCGGCAATCTCCCCGAATACGACAAAACCATCAGCAAAATGATGTTGGTCGTGTGAAGGAAGAAGAAGAAGAAACAACAAAAAACAACATGATGCTGTATGCCCATCATTACCGCTGCCCCGTAATTCCCAAGATATCTGGGATGACATGATTGAAACTTTTAAGTTCACTCATGGGCTATACAACGCGAAGAATCCTCTCATGATGGATAACAGTGTTAAGCAAACCCGTGGGCATGATCTGAAGCTCAGGAAAAGGATAATAGTTCACTGGGCCAGCACTATTTCACCTATAGAGTGGGAATCCCTGGAACGCCCTCCCAGAAAAAGTGGTTAATGCACCATCTCTCAACAGCTTTAAGGCCAGTCTGGACAGCCATTGGGCAGACCGTAGATACTCTATTGGATAGACTTTTCAGATTGCTGCGCTACCATCACCCACGCAAGAAGTTTACGTTGTAGGATTTACCAGTTTTGTGGAAAAAAGACCAGACTAAAGGCTGAATAGCCTAATCCAGTCTGAAGCAGTATGGTATGGTATGCTATTATCCCTATTTGTCCCATTACCAGAAACGATTGTCGATGTTCTGCTTTACTCTGTACACTAGTGGGGAATCAAGGGGGCACCACACTGAAAGAACAGTTCACCAGGGTCCTCCAGTTCCGTTGGCTGTGTGTCAGGGCCTGGATCACTGCAACTGTTTTCCCTGTCCGCTCCACAATGTTGCAGGCTTACGTCTATTGTGCTTGATTACTTGTTTTGTTTGGTTGTTGTTATAGTTTTTTAAAGCTTTTGTTTGTTCGTTTTTTTAAAGCCTTCCATTCCGTTTCCTTCCTTCAAGTTCCATGGAAGATTTTTTTTTTTCTTTTTAGCGTGCCCATTGGATCTTGTTCCATGGCTGTACCAACGCAGTTTTCCTTTCTTGAGTGGTGAAAGTAGTTCTTCCTATGATTTATTTGCTGCCTGATGGTTTGATGCATTTGATTGGTGATTGGCGATACTATCAGTATATCTGATGTTGAAGATCTTGCGGAAACATCATTTCCAGGGCCAGGGCTATTTTCAGATCAACTGTGAGGGTCCATGTTTCGCATAAGTGCAGAAAGATGGAATATACTAGTGCACGCAGGGGCTGTCATGATATATATATATATATATATATATATATATATATATATGTGTGTGTGTGTGTGTGTGTACACAACGCACTAAGCATGTTAATTTGCCCTTCAGTCAATACAGGAGTGTGGCCAACAGTACCCCCCATTGCAACAAACATATGCACTATACATGTTATTTGCCCTACTCTTGCGTTTCTTGGAGCCGTTCTTTTGCCCTTCCGTACTGCTTAAGTGAGGCGACTGCAGGCGGGAAATCTGAACAAATGTGAAAAAGTCATGGATAAAGCAGCACCTCGTCGTCAAAGTGCCCCGCGGCCTCGAGAGCCGTCCCCCGGCGACATAGGCTAGTGCTGTCGTCACTCCTGGTGCGAGGAAGGTGGTCAGTGCCGCCCCACGACTATCTGCCCCCTAGGCATTTTCTGCCGGTCGCTGCCACCTCCCAGTAGGTGTGAGTAGCTGCAGCAGCCGAGCCGCTACCGCCGCTGTGATGCATTGTTTACTCGTCTTACGCTTTAAAGTTGTGCCTGCTTCATCTCCCTTGTCCCAGTCCAAAGACGAATGATAGTAATCGGCCTATGCCATTCCGTCACAACGATGCAACACTCACTAATGTGACGACCATAGACATGCTCGTCAGCAAAGCTGCGGCAATCGAAAGATTTGTAATATTGTGTAATGTCGTCGTGTCGTGTCGAGTCATGTAATGTATGTCGTGTCGTGTCGTGTCATTTCGTGTCGTGTGTCGATCGTGTCATGTCGATTGTGTCATGTCGTGTCGTGTCGTGTCGTGTGTCGATCGTGTCATGTCGTCGCGTCGCGTCGCGTCGCGTCGTGTCGTGTCATGTCATATAATGTCATGGATATCTTATTTCTGATGATTATTTTTACACTATACTATCCCATTTGTTAATGATGTGATCACACAGCGGTGGGTGGGCGGGCGGGCAGATACTGATCGATGAGGATGAAGATGATGAAGATGGTGTTACGCATTTCCATTCTGGTCTGAGGCTGCATGACAGGGGTGCACTGTACGCTTACTTTCAAAACACATTCTAGTGTCAACCAGTCCCGAGAGATACAGACATCTGCAGTGCAGTGAAGGTCAGAAAATGGGAGTAAGATTCTCATTGACGCATCCATTATATGGATGACACTCGACTGTGCGGTCCCAGTCTTCTCAACTGAGCCAAACTTCACATGTGGGTTCGGGCCGGTCGGGGCAGAAAAATCCCACAAGTAATGGCTTTGGTGGGAATCGTTAACCCACGACATCCCAGCCAGAAGTCCGCAAAGCTAACCACTTCACCACGGTAGCTGGTAGGGTGGCTTAGTACTGGGCGAAGTGGCTGGCTTTCGGTCCTTGATGCAACAGAGTCCGCACGCTACAGCCCAAGCTCTGTCAACAAACACCTTTGTTAACGACCAGTCTGTCGCCCCTGCACAGTTTGTCGCCCGGCGGACAGATTGGTCTTCAACACCAGGACCAATCTGTTGCCTGGCGACAGACTGGGACCGGATGTTGCATATTTTGAAGGGACAGACCTTATAAGGAAGACATCATGATGAAGAGGGAATATTTGAGCGGACAGAAAAATCCAGCATCACAGCGAACTACTTTTGAAGTTGGAGCGTTTCTACTGCTGTGGCAGAGTAATAGAGAATCGCGGCCCCTGTAACTCCAGGGTATTGGGGCCAGTTCTCTTCTAATTTGGTCTGAGGGTTTATTGTACCAATTCCTTTTGTGATAGCCACTTCAGGCAGGCACCTCTCGCACACGTTTTCTTAGTCTAGAAAACAAACTGGAACTGAAAACAATATAAAACCACTCAGAGTCTGTATTCACATTGAGATAGCATGAGAATTGGCACCATGCCAGAGTCGAAGCTCTTCCAAATATCCTGTTAAATTCTATTGGCGCCATGCTATCCCGATGTGACTACAGGCCGACGTCAATAACAAAAATGACGTGAAAATACATTTAAACGTGAAAAGAGAAAAGACCACTGTTCAAGAGAAGTAACAATGGAACATTGACAAGTCCTAAAACAATGTCACACATTAAGAGGGGTTTTCGTAAAACCCTTCCCCATACCACCCCACGCTCTCTCTCTCTCTCTCTCTCTCTCTCTCTCTCTCTCTCTCTCTCCGGTTCCCAGTAGTGCCAATGCTGCAACAAAGTCCAGTTAATTGAAATCCTTGGGACCACTCCTTGACGTGCTCAGTTAATTTCAATTTGTTAGGTCTATTTTGAGTTTGTTTTAGATTGGGCAAAAATTTTGATTAATTCAACACGCGGATAATTTTTTTAAATTCAGATATCTAAAAGTCCATAGGTGGTTGGTTCAAAGGCTCTTTCAATTAGCCGGGTTTTACTGTACATGGTTAGTTCTTTGGTGTTCATGATCTCTTTGATACAGAATCTATACAACCTATTTTGACCTACATCATATTCAGAGGAGACGTACATATTAAAATATATGTGTGATGGTGTGGAGGGATAAGGGCTGTGCAGGTGAAGACAGGCAGATGTTGACAAGTGCAGGAATCAAGGGACAACAGCCAGCCAAGAAGACACGGAGGACGTGGAGTTTTCTCCTTTTATTTTCCTTCCATAGCAAAGAGCTCAAACCGGGAACACAGCCCTGGGAGCACTCTCTCTCTCTCTCTCTCTCTCTCTCTCTCTCTCTCTCTCTCTCTCTCTCTCTCTCTCTCTCAGCACACAGCGCACTGAGCACTCTCTCTGCATACTCGTGACACCATCTTGGGACACTCTGGGGGAACACTGCTCGCACTCAACATTGCATTGCACTGAGGGTGAGATTAACGTCCTATCGGCCTGAGGCCCTTAGGACAAGGTTCCTGCAGACAAAGGTCTATATATTTGTGGCAACTGCTGTCGCCTGGCAGTAGTGGGTAGGTTTCAATGGGGGTCGTCGCATTTGTCTCTCAGAGCTCGTATTCCTCATGAACATTGGCTCAATTCTGGTCGTGATCTTCTTGAATGTTGGTTCAAGGTAGGTGGAATTGGTCTTGAACGTTGGTTCAATTTGAAGTTGGTCGACCAACGATGGGCTCGGTGTGTGTTGCCTGCTGTCCCCCAAACAGCTGGCTGTCTTCAGGACCACCGGACGGCCTTCTTCATGCTCGGGTGGCGATGGTCCTGTGCCGCGTGAGGCCGCCTCAAGGAGGGAAGAAGGGAGCAGGACGAAAGTCGCTGTAGCGCTGCACGAGTCCCTAAAACTTGGCAGGCACTCGCTGACTGCGGCCGAGAGGGCAATTTTTCAGCCGTCAGAACGTCAGAACCCGAGGAATAAAATGCAATAAGTCATATTTGACCGTTCTGTGGCTGTGTAAAGTTATTGATGATTGAAGTCCGAGAATAAACCCACTTTTTAACGAGTTTACGTCATATTTTCCTCTATTTCGATGAAAAATACTGAACAGCATGAAAAAGTTTTGCAATGAATGAAAAGCTGGCATTTCGCTCTTTTTATACATATAAGTTTCATTATCCAAGATGCCGTCCAAGCGGAGAACTTTGCGTTTTAAAATTTGATAGAAAACACAATTTGCTTTATCGTCACATGGCTGTCGCCATGTGCTTTTAACACGATCTTTGATGAAATGTTATTCTGTTGATATGGTCCATCGGATGATACTTTTGATATATTTTCGGTTGCTTCTATCATAGAAATGGAGTCATTAAAAAGATTTCGATAGGGAAGTCCGAATTTCATAAAACGACAAGTTGAGATCGAAACTCCGACAATCAACAAAGAAGGCGACCGCTCAAATTCGTTGCCCGGTCAAATTCGTTGCTGGTATCCCAGCTTAGGTTGCTGGTATACCAACTTAGCGAAGAATGACGTCATAACGTGTAGTTGCTAATGGTCACGGCAAAACACCACAGTTTCAGATCTTAAATAAATGTCAGAGAAACGTGGACAAACGAGTCACAAGACAAAATACAAGGCATTTCGACCTCTTAGGTATTCTTCAGGTGAAACAAAAACGAATAAGAATAAGATCGCTTCAGAGTTGACCGCAAGGAAGAAGCAACTACTACTAATACTACTACTACTGCTACTACTACTACTACTACAACAGCGGCACAATATCAATACTGCGGTCCCAGGTAGAGCATCTTGCGTTTATTTCATTTTTTTTTCTGAAGTAATCGTGCCTGACATATTTTCACAAATGTGCATGTAGGAAGAAACAACAGATTTAGAAATGTAATTCGCAGGGAATGAATAAACAACATATTCAGGACTATATTTCTTCAGTATTCAGCGTAGCGATTTCGGTCAACGATCTATGTCCATGACTAGTTCTGGTCTTCTTGTAGGGTGGGGAGGGGGAGTGGGTGGGCTTACCTGGCACACTGTAGACCTGAAAAGTGCTGGGAACAAAAACACACCACAGATGTACTGGTCCGAACTGGTCTCAGTGATAAAATTCACAAAAAGAAAAAAGAAAAAAAAAAAAAAAAAGGGGGGGGGGGGGGGGGGGGGGGGGTCGTCTTTTCTTTGTCACTGCTTCAGTTACATTTCAAACGTTAACTGATTAGACGTGTCCTGATCAAACCGTGCCAACGAATTACCAAATCAAATTCGCTCGTCGTTCGTGCGATTAAAAAAAAAAAAAAAAAATCTTGTTGACCAATTACATACCATTTCTGACAGGGAAAAGTGCGGCTCGCCTGGTTTCCTTTTTAATCACGTTCAGACTGCGTCATTTTAATTCTTCTTTTTTGAAGGTTCGCTACTTTCGTCTCGCTGCTTGCAGAAAATGCAAAAAAAAAAAAAAAAAAAGAAGAAAAAAAAAAAAAAAAAAAGTTTCAAAGTGAAATGACTGCAAGCGGAAGCTGAAACAAACTTAAAAGAAGAAAAAAAATACTATTTTGCTGGACGAAAGAGACAAAACAAATTGCAAGACCAAACACGACGCGTTTCGACCTCTGTGTGTCTTCCTAAGGCGAAAAAAAAATAATCATGTTACTTGTGTGTGTGTGTGCGTGCGTGCGTGCGTGCGTGCGTGCGTGTGTGTGTGCGTGCGTGCGTGCGTGTGTGTGTGTGTGTGTGTGTGTGTGTGTGTGTGTGCGCTGTATTAACTACATCAGTCTCTTGTGGAGAACCCCATTCAGAACAGATCAGCTATACGTTCGGATTTTGATTTGTTAAAAACTGGGAGGACAAATCGTAACAGTTTTCCTTCCTGTCAAAAATATTCACATGTTTATCGTTCTGCTTCCAAAATTCATTTGAAATCAACCGGTCTACCCCATATCTTCATGTCATATTTTTTCCTGTAAGCTCTCTTTGAAGAAAAATGGATGGGGGTTGATTTACAACCAGACCATGTCATCAGACATGATTTAACGCTTTCCGGTACAGCGGGAGAGGTTTATGAGTGTGCAAGTGTTGGTGCATGAATGGTAGTCGTGTACAGTTGTGCGATCGATGGGAGAGTGGTGTGACTAATGGGTTAAAGTAGGCCTATGTTCTTTTGAAGGTCTGCATGTAGTGTGCTGTGGTGTGTGTGTGTGTGTGTGTGTGTGTGTGTGTGTGTGTGTGTGTGTGCGCGTGCCTCTGTGTATGTGTGTGTGTGCGCGCGCGCGCGTGCGTTTGTAACAGAGAGAGGTGTGTGTGTGTGTGTGTGTGTGTGTGTGTGTGTGTGTGTGTGCGCGCGCGTGCGTGCGCGTGTGTGTGTGTGTGTGTGCGTGTGTGTGTGTGTGTGTGTGTGTGCGCGCGCGCGTGCATGCGTGTGTGTGTGCATGTGCATGTGTGTGCATGCGTGTGTGCGCGCGCGTGTGTGTGTGTGTGTGTGTGTGTGTGTGTGTGTGTGTGTGCTAGAGTGTGTGTGTGTGTGTGTGTGTGTGTGTGTGTGTGTGTGCGCGCGCGCGCGCGCGCGTGCATGCGTGCGTGCATGCGCGTGTGTATGTGTGTGTGTGTGTGTGTGTGTGTGTGTGAGAGAGAGAGAGAGAGAGAGAGAGAGAGAGAGAGAGAGTGTTCATAAATACTCGTGTGTGTGTGTGTGTGTGTGTGTGTGTGTGTGTGTGTGTGTGTGTGTGTGTGTGTGAGAGAGAGAGAGAGAGAGAGAGAGAGAGAGAGAGAGAGTGTGTGTGTGTGTGTGTGTGTGTGTGTGTGTGTGTGTGTGTGTGTGTGCGTGCGCACGTGTACGCGCGCGCGTGCCTATGTGTGTGTGCGTGCGTGCGTACGTGCGTATGTGAGTGTGTCTGTCTTTAATCGATAAAAAAATTCCTTCGATTCAAGTTTTCTCCACACGAAAGATCGTGAATACTTCTATCTCTGATTTCGCTCTTTCATGATCCGTCTCTTTTCAGCTGGGCTTTATAGTCATCCGAACGACGGGTTCACAACAAACGATTAAGTTCATCACCCAAGGAAACCTGGTGGTCTTCATCCTTTCCGACCTCTCTTTCACTTGTGCTTGAGGCTTTCCTTATATATATATATATTTTTTAAACAGCACCATGAATGAATAAAACAGTAGTTTACTGTGCCACTCTATACTAGATTTTTTTTTTTATATGTTCTTCTTTTCTTTGTTATGTTTTTTTTTTAATGAAAAGTAGAAGTCCATTTTATAATGTCAGGGCCAAAGTTGAAGAAGTTTAATGCTTTTTTTTTTTTTTCAAAAAAGAACCAAGCAATAGAATCGAACGCTTTCTCAAAATCAGTGCTGAGAAGTAAACCAGAATACGCTCCTCCTCAGAGTGCTTATGTACATCATAGATTTTTCTTATATTTTCACCTATATAGCGCCCTGCCATAAAGCCCTTCTGATCTCCATGAATAATTTTAGGGCAAAACGCATTTTATGCGACTGGCTATTGAGGCAGAGGCAATTTTGTACGCTGTATTCAAGAGAGAAATAGGTCTCCAGTTCTTTTAACTATTGTTTTGGCTTCTCATCCTTTGGTAAGCAAATAATAATGCCGTGTCCCTGAGTGGATGACATACATTACTTATCAAATCCATCATTTAGAGACCTGACAAGAAATGAGCCAATATCGGTGGAGAAAAAAAAATGATAAAACTCTACTGTGAAACCATCAGATCCAGGGCTCTTGTTATTTTTCATGTTCTTTAGTGTTACTCCCACTTCACAGTAAGTTAGCGGCCCTCTAACTGGATGCTTTCTTCTTGAGTTAATTTGTTTGTCTCCCTCAATGTATGTCCGAGATCAACATTTTTAACTAACTGTTGTGAATACAACTGCTGATAGAATCTTTCAACTTCTTTAAGAACTGTATTTTGATCCGATATTATTTCACCATCATTACTCTCCAGATAACTCATTGAGCGATCAATAAAATTTTTCTGTTTTCCGGGCTACAAAAGGACTGACTAGGCTTCTCACCCTCCTGAATCCATTTTATCCTTGATCTAACTACCATGCCTTCTACTTTCTTTTCACGTATTTCTTGTAACTGCACTTTGGATTGCTGTAATTCCTCCAGGTTATCTTCATTAACATTTACACTTAGACTTTTAATTTTTGCTTGCAGTTCTTTTTCAAGTTCTGTTTCCGTTTTCTTTTTGAAGCATGAGTATTATATTGTTTTTGCTCAGATTTTCTAAAGCAGCATTTCAAAAAAAAAACTGATCTGAAATAGAGAACTGAACCATATCGTTTGGTACCTCATTAATATTTTCAAGGTTACAGATTGGGATAGCGTATTCCTTTTTATTTATATAATTTTTTTTACCTCACATACAAATTTCTTATCTTTTAATAGTGAGTTATTAAATTTCCAAAACTGTCTATCTCTTTTCTTCTCTCTTCCTTCCTTCAGAACCAAGTTGATTAAGGCATAATCAGACCTGTGACTAGAACCTATGTTAAAGCCACTGATATCTGGAAGTAAGTTATTTGATATCAAAAAGAAGTCCAACCTACTCTGTTTAACGCTATTAAACTTACGCCAGGTATATTTTTTTAAAGATGGGTACAATGTTCTGAAAATGTCTGTCAAGTCGAATTTCATCATCGTGTTCAGTATTGCTTTACGAGTTCTAGGCCTATTTGATGTACTAGTATAGTTTCCGGAATCTAACTTACAATCTACCACTACATTCCAGTCTCTCCACCCAGAACCATACTTTCATTTCCAAACCACTCAAGTTTAGTAGTTAAAAATTCAAAGAAAAATCAGGGTATATCCCAGAGCTTGGGCCATGTATATTGGCAAGAGTAAACCGTTTTTTCAAAAAAGAAATTCTAGGTCGAGAAGAAGAAAATGTCCCTCAGGATCTCTGGTTATATTGTGCACGTTGTATTCAAAGTTATTCTTAAATAATATTGCTACTCCGTTTTTTATTAGTTTCACTACCTGCTAAACCATAAAGAATACCGCCAGTTAGATCTGATGAAATTTTCTTGTTTAACAGGAAGATGTGTTTCCTGTAACATACTATTCTTTGATTTCTAAGAAATTCAAAAATGTCTTTTCTTTTTTTTTAAGTCATTGGGACTATTACAGTTAAATGAAGATATTTCAAATCCCAATGATTTTTTCTTTTTTGTCTTCTTTTTTTTTTTTTTTTTTTTTTTTTGCTATCTGCCATTGTTTACTTACTATACTACTTATAGAGGAGGAGTTCCCCACAATTTTCAACTGAAAAAAGAAACCCAAGCATGCGAGTCCAAAAAACGAAAACCACGCAGGCTTTAACAGACTTAAAGTAGATGTATTAGATCTGCTTAGAAAGTAGAACAGTTGACATAAAAAGTGAAACATATAACATGATAATAATAGAATATATACAGTCATTACACAAAATGTGCACATGCATAGCAGTACCTCACTCCAATTTTTTAACAAGCATACACAGTTTGGGTTTCAGCCACATTGTCATCACACAGAAGTGACAGTTTGCATTCAACCACCTTGTCATCACACAAAAGTGGTAAAATGATAAGCCAAGTTTGTAGATTTCTGGTCGACTCAAAAAAAACACTACTGCAAAAAATACAACACGAAACAAAAATACAATGCACACACGATCATATGGTAGATCCATCTTGGGGCAACTTGCTGACCCTCCACGCACAATAAACATTTTTTTTCAATAATACAGACATGAAACATTTTAACACAATCATTCTTTCCACCTAGGCCTACCCACGAGGCTGAAAATGGAAAGTTTAAAAAGTCACTGAGACTGAGAGGATCAGCCCTCGTCTCAGGACAGAAGACCATTATTTTTATTTACTATCATAATTATTAACGCTTTAACAAGAAAAAGTGTGTTTACCTTGACACAACATTTAATGATAAATTACAAAAAGACAAAGAGACAAAAGTATCGTCACTGTCAGATCAGAAAAAAGAGTAGAAAAGGAGCTTCCTTACAATGTGACCTGCAAATGAAGGTCATCACATGGCAATATCAGAAGTGACCACAAGCAGCACAAAAGTCTGCTATGCTATGAAAAAGAAAGTAGGCTAATTGAATTTATCAAAAAGTAACAATATTAATTTACTTGCGTCAAAGAGTTAG
>JADBJO010018248.1:0-12500 GCA_016801955.1 Conus betulinus | reverse complement strand
TCTCTTTCAGAAATCAAAAAATCACATCAGGTTGGACATCTCTGAACAAGGTTTCAATGGAGTCTGCTGTAAAGTGTTTATGTTTCAAATCATACCATACAAGTCCCCACATTCTAAAAGAACATATCTCACTGTGAGTGGTACATGGCACGGAATACACCACAGAGCTTTTTCTCCCTTTAAAAGATCGTAACTAAGACGTCAAACAGGTCTGTTTATACGTAGATCACAAGACATGTTTGGTTTGGGTTTGACAGTCAGGCCCAGCCCGACATGTTCGACGTTTCGCTACTTACGTCACCGCCAAGCATCGCAAACACGTCATCTCCATTATAAGAACGCAAACATTCACATGCAAACTACTTTTTTTAGTAAGGCGATGCCATTTTCACACTCATAATGCACATGATGAGAACAGCATCAGGTTGTACTGAAGGGCAAGTTACATAACTATGTCTACCAGAGTCAAAAAGAGATATGGCGGTTATAGAAGGTATTCAAAATGAGGCTTTCCACTCGGTGTTAACACAGTTCATTCTATGTTGGACAAGCTTCTACCGAGCGCGTTGAAAACTTATATCCGTTGCCTTTCGTAACATTTTCATTAGTCGCCATGCAGGTAGGGTTTAATTGTCCTGTTCAGAATGAATTACTGTTTCAATTTATATGCCTGCGAATATTCTTCTTATAGACTATGGCTGAAGGTGAAAAAAAAATGCATACCAGTTCTTCTGACTTGTCGGAAAAGAACTAATAATTTAGCAACAAATCGTACATGATAGCATGCAGTACTGGCAGTTGTGGCAATAAAATGTATTAGTTTTGTGAGATGTGAAGAAAAAATATTGAATCAAGACTTTGCCAAGGGGCGAAGCACATGGATTCACTTATAAGATTGTAAAAAGGCGAAGAAAAATATCGTCATCAAATATGGATCTCTCTCTCTCTCTCTCTCTCTCTCACCGAAATAAGTTAATGCACGAAAAAGATTTCATGACTGAAAATAACAGTACAGCAAGTCAAAGGACGTAACGTTCGGTCCAGGTTTCTATCTCACTACAGTCAGTACTGGTGCTTTGCACTGCTGCCAAAGCTTGTACTGTGTGCATTCCTCTGCACAGCTAGGGGCGGAAAGACTGAGATTTTGAACTTCGTTATTTCGAGACATGGCCTTTACAACGTCTGGGCTGGGTGGCTGGTCCTTGGTACATAATTGCTGAAAAGTGGCTGGGTGGCTGATCCTTGGTACATAATTGCTGATAAGTTGCCGTGTGGTATGCACAGACTGTGCAGCTGAAGTCGTCTGGGTCACCAATGCGAGGACGCATCAAGCAAACGCTGACAAATACACTCAAATACAGCTATGAGGACCATGCACTTATATACATCTATGCATTCACATGGATTAGGGGATCTGAGAAAGACAAGTGAATAGAATCAATAGGGAAATGTCTTATCCACATTGGTCATTTAAAGACGAAATGGAATGTCACAGGCTGTCGAAGTGAAAAAAAAAAATGCGCTACATGCTATTGGCTGTCCCATGATACAACTGCAAGGGCAGGGAGGGAGGACAGGGTTGGCAATAATTTTCTTCTCTCTCTCTCTCTCTCTCTCTCTCTCTCTCTCTCTCTCTCTCTCTTTAAAGAAATTAGAGATGTGAAATCCTCTTTTCACCTTTTCATCTCAAAGTGTTGCATATCTGAGTTGTGACACGTCAATCCGCACATTTTACGTCTTGATATCAATACGTCACAACAACACCAATGTCTCCTATTGCTCCAAGCAAAAACCCACCGGTCCAGTCCCAGAGGGATCAGAATATACGACTCGGGCAAAAGATGGCAGTACCTCAAAGATAGAGTCTTGCTGTCAGTCCCTGTCGTAAAGAACAGCTCAGTCCTCAGATCAGTTCAGTGATTTTCTGTAACGTCTTTTCATCGCGAGATGATAGTAGACATAAAAATTGATAATCAAAATTGGAACCCAAAAATCCCTACACACGCAGCTTGTCATCCATTTAGTACTTTCAATTCCCATCCTATATATGCATATTTACATAACCGAAATATACCCCAGAGGAATTTACATAACCGAGATACCCCAGAGGATCAAGAACTTGATCTTTACAAAACTTTTGCAACCTATGACCGGGAAATAGCTATGAAAATCTCAACAACATATGAACCATATAAGACAATGCTGACATCATCAAAATTATTCATAACAACACACCATAAAGAACAGCTGTCTGTTTACAGGTTCCTGTGTTTATCTTCGGCCAAACTGTTGTTGTGCCCACTCACATAGTGACGTCATAGAGCCTAAGCGATTTCTCCACCTATGGAAGGTGATGCATTTACCATCCATAGAGGACTTAATGATGCCATGGGGCCTCTCACATGCGTCAAAACAAAAGTTCAGGGCACGATATTAGTGATGATGTCTGTGGAAGTCTGCAATACATAAAAGATAATTGGTGGTATGAATTTGCTTCCCTCCTTAGACTGCTCCAAACCTCTGGATGTGATAGGACGTTAATTCAACTGTACGTTGCCTCTGACTGAAGCATCAAACATTTGCTTGGGTGTCACTATAAGGCTCCACTGAACAGTTTGGCGTAGGATGCAGTGGCGGTTTTCCTTATATGCCAGACATGCGGTGAGTCAAGAAAATATAGATTTGAATGGCTACCATAGCTGAAAGAACTTATGAGTAAACACAGCTTGCCAAAGTCCTTCAGCCGCGGTATCAGTGTGGATGATTTTCATGAGAAATACCTAAGAATATTTATGTATTGCTAATATGTCGTGTTCCTTGTCGTTTTGTTTGTTTGTTTTTTCTGTTTCACGATCACATAATTCATCAAAAAGTAGACAGAATTACACATGCGTATCCCATAAATGCTTTCACGGTTTGTACTATTTTCCAATACACGTAAAAGGTGCTCCCCATTGTTACACACACACACAGGTACACACACACACACACACACACACACACACACACACACAACACACACACCACACACACACACACACACACACACACACACACACACACACACACACACAAAACACACACGCATTAATGCACAGGTGGAAACTTAATGCATTTAAAACAAAATATGTAAAAAAAAAAAAAGAAAAAAAAAAAAAAAAAAGACGTAGTTTGCGTATGTGGAAACAAAATTGCTCCAGTTCATATTGTTTCATGCAATGATATGAAAAAATTCATTCCAGTATTGAAGCAAAATACCGTACAGGGCCATTTTTCAGTCACCAACTTTAACGCACGAATTCTTTGTACACTTAGAATGCACCCCCTATTGGAAAATACTTGTAATATTCTTTATTAACTTTATTTGCGGGGGATAAAAAGGAGGGGGGTGGGATGGATAAAATGGGCTGGGGAGGGGGGGGGGGGGGTGAGGAGAGGAAAGGAAAGCAAAGGATTTTTTGTTTTGTTTGTTTGTTTTTTTTTTTTTCTTTAATACTGTCATCCGTTTTGACTTTAATTGATTAGTTAGTTGTTGGTTATAAGTATTTTGTTTCATGTTAATCTTCTCTTATGACTTGTATAAAAACACACTTACACATCCACAAACTTTCTCTCTCTCTCACACACACCACACACACACACACACACACACACACACACACACACACACACACACACACATTCGCGTGCACGCGCGCACCCATACATATACACATACACATATTATGTGCACGCTTCGCAATTACTTCCGTACACATTCACTTTTTTTTTCTTTTTTTTTTGGTCTAATATCACGAATAGTGGATAGACGTTAAATGAAGGACACACACACACACACACACACACACACACACACACACACACACACACACACACACACTCTCTCTCTCTCTCTCTCTCTCTCTCTCTCTCTCTCTCTCTCACGCACACATACATACTTTTATATATATATATATATATATATATATATTTCAAGTACCCGCTATTACACACAACTAGAGGCTTATAGTTAATATACGTTCTTTTGTCTGTTTATGTTCCCCTTTCAGCTGGGGGCCTTGGCCGAACCTGATTAAACTTTCGCATTTTGTCTGCCTCAGAGTATGTGTGGCATGTAATGGCAAAAATGCAGCGTTGGGCATTGGCCTACCTCAGAGTATGTGTGGCATGTAATGGCAAAAATGCAGCGTTGCGCATTGGCCTACCTCAGAGTATGTGTGGCATGTAACGGCAAACATGCAGCGTTGCGCATTGGCCTACCTCAGAATATGTGTGGCATGTAACGGCAAACATGCAGCGTTGCGCCCAGACATACCATGAGAAATGGATCCAACCGAGGTGACGCCCCACGTTCTTAAAATGAGTAGTATGGTTCCATCCAAGTCGGGTTGTGTACTTACTTGTCTCTACTGTCTGTCTGGTACCTGCTGCCACGAGTTTGCTCGAATACAGAAACATTCCAAACACTTAAAAAAAATATATTAACTCTCCACTTCCCTTCTACTCTGACTTGATCTGTCTTCAATGCGGTGACAGCCCTGAAATGGCCCTTTGCGGTCGGCTGGGCTGTAAGCAACGCTACCTTAACCTTACCTTACCTTACCTTACCTTACCCTTACCTTACCTTACCTTACCTTACCCTTTACCTTACCTACCTACTGCTCTGACAGAAATGAACACACTGAAGTAAGATCCCCCTGCACCACGTATAATTTTTCTTGTTTTTAAAAGAATTCCCGTGTGTTTTTAGAAGGTGTATCTTAAAGGGTTGTGTGAATGAGTTTTGTTGTTGTTGTTGTTGTTGTTGTTGTTGTTGTTGTTTTTTTGGTTTTGTTTTTTAATGACTTGTGAGTTGACTTCAACGTGGTGACAGCCTTGATATGGCCCTTTGCGGTCGGCTGGGCCCATAGCAGCATTACCTTACCTAACATTACCTTCTGTATCACAGTGAACAACAATAGCTTTGAGCAATACCACTGTGCCTTGGAAGACGGTGCCATAGCAAGGTGACGAAACAGAAAGAACAGTGGCATACACAAGTACTTAAACTCATTAGGGCACCTGTTTGATTCACATGCGTACATCAATAGCAACTCCAACTCTTCTTCATCTGCGTACGCAGGCTGATAGTCCCCTGCGGACACTCCCTATTTGGACAGGCAAGTGTTAATCCCATCTACCCTACACTCCCTATATGGACAGGCAAGTGTAAATCCCATCTACCCTACACTCCCTATATGGACAGGCAAGTGTAATCCCATCTACCCTTAAGCTCAGTTGGCAGAGCGTCGGACTCGTGATCCTGAGGTTACAGGTTCGAATTTCGGTTCAGGGGGATTTTTTCCCTCGGAGTCAACATTGGTTCTGACTCCATTCCCCATACAGTACTTCGAATGAGACTATAAACTGAGGCTCCGTGTGTGAGCGCACGCCCAGCATCTTGCACACACGTAAAATCCCATCACCAACTTTCGGAAGAGAAGGCCAGTTTGGCCGTTGGTATGAACGACACGTTACACATAGCATGCACCTTCCCCAAAGTTGGAGTATGGCTGCTTTAATGGCGGGATAAAAAAAAAAAAAACGATCATGCACACAAAAGTGTCAGAATCTTCAACTCGTTGAAGGTGGACACTCAAAAGAAAGAGAAGAAGGGAGTGGAGTTTTGTCCCGCCATTAAGGCAAGCAATGATCAACAACAACGAACGTGAGGAATATAGAACAGCTTACCTGTACTGTCAAAAGCATCAGTCGAATGTACAGCTAAGCTATCACACGTCATGTCGTGAACTACGAAAAGTTCCAGCAATAGTTAGATGATGAATGAGTATCTGTGTTTCATCTATGAGCTCTTAGAAACAACACACTGGCTCCGCTATCTGTTTTTGCGCAAAAGAGGTCGCCCAACAATGGGGTCAAAGAGGCTGGCCTCACAAGAGCTGGAGGCGAGACACCGAGGTGGAGCTGAAGCAACTAGGGACCCACTGGACTGGAATGGCCAGAACAGCCCAGAACAGACTGCGATGACGAAGGGTCGTCGATGGCCTATGCTCCACCGGGGAGCGATGGGCATAATGAATGAATGAACAATGGGGTCACTAGCTGCAGCCGCTTCCATCATTTTCGATTGTTTTTCCTCGTGAAAATACGGAACAGTTTGGAATCACACAGTTCTTAACTTTGGTGTGTACGTACTGCAGAAATATTTAACGGAATCTCCCAGGTCTGAAAGTTCAGCCTTTTTACATGCATGAAAAGCAGGGGACAGAGGCGCACACATGTTTCGGTCTTTATTTACACAAGTTTTAAGTAATGCATGGAGTTACCTCATGGATCATGTCTCATTTCAATACCGCATGACATATCAACCTTTTCTTCCCCTTCCTGTCAAGTCTTTCCCCTTTCCATTCCTTGTGACACACTGCATGTGCGTTCCTGCTTTGACAAGTGAGCTTACATGTACCTGCATGTCTGTACAGCGAGTATGCTAGTACCTGTGTGTCTGTAAGCAAGCACGCTGGTACCTGTGTGTGTCTGTACAGCTAGTCTGCTAGTAAATAAGTGTCTGTGCAGCGCGAGTATGATAGTGCCTGTGCGTCTGTACAGTGAGTATGCTGGTACCTGTGTGTGTGCACAGCGAGATATGGTAGGACCAGCGTGTCTGTGTGGCGAGTATGCTAGGACCTGTGTGTGTCTGTACAGTGAGTATGCTAGGACCTGTGTGTCTGTACAGCGAGTATGCTAGGACCTGTGTCTGTACAGCAAGTATGTTAGTACCTGTGTGTCTGTACAGTGAGTATGCTAGGACCTGTGTGTCTGTAAAGTGAGTATGCTAGGACCTGGTGTCTGTACAGCGAGTATGCTAGGACCTGTGTGTCTGTACAGTGAGTATGCTAGGGCCTGTGTGTCTGTACAGCAAGTATGCTAGGATCTGTGTGTCTGTACAGCGAGTATGCTAAGAACTATACAGCGAGTATACTAGGAACCTGTGTGTCTGTACAGCGAGTATGCTAGGACCTGTGTGTCTGTACAGCGAGTATGCTAGGACCTGTGTGTCTGTACAGTGAATATACTAGGACCCTGTGTCTGTACAGCGAGTATGTTAGTACCTGTGGGTGTCTGTACAGTGAGTATGTTAGGACCCTGTGTGTCTGTACAGTGAGTAGTATGCTAGGACCTGTGTGTCTGTACAGCAAGTATGCTAGAACTATACAGCGAGTATACTAGGACCTGTGTGTCTGTACAGCGAGTATACTAGGACCTGTGTTGTCTGTACAGTCTGTACAGTGAGTATGCTAGTACCTTGCGTGTCTGTACAGTGAGTAGTATGCTAGGACCTGTGTGTACAGCAAGTATGCTAGGACCTGTGTGTCTGTACAGCGATGTATGCTAGAACAATACCAGCGAGTATACTAGGACCTGTGTGTCTGTACAGCGAGTATGCTAGGACCTGTGTGTCTGTACAGTGAGTATGCTAGGACCTGTGTCTGTACAGCGAGTATGTTAGTACCTGTGTGTCTGTACAGTGAGTATGCTAGGACCTGTGTGTCTGTACAGTGAGTATGCTAGGACCTGTGTGTCTGTACAGCGAGCATGCCAGCACCTGTGTGTCTGTACAGTGAGTAATGCTAGTACCTGTGTGTGTCTGTACAGTGAGTATGCCTGGTACCTGTGGTGTTTGTGCAGCGAGTGTGGTCTGTCCAATCAACGTGTGTGCATGAACAACATGATACAATTTCCAAACTGCTCGTAACATGCGGCGAGTTTCATTGCAGAGAGAACTCGCCCAAGCGAGTGGCCCGGCCTGCACGTGCAGCGAGGAGGGCGAAAGATGAGAGGATCTTAGAGTAGTGAAGAATGGGCGCATCCGGACAATTTTTACATCATCACAATATGACCTTCTTCTTCTTCTTCAGGTGTCCTCGTGCTGCTGGAGGGACAGCCTTTGATCGTTTCGTGCATCATCACTGGCCGTCACGATTTTTTCGTTCGTCAAGCAGATGACGTTTCAACTGTTGCGGCCATTTTCTTTTTGCGTGCGAGGGAGTCACGAGATGCAATAGCGATCTGTTGTTGTCCTTTCTCTCACCGCTAGAAATGTGCCCATGCAACGCTGCCACTCGTCAAACTCGCAAGTGTCCTTTGCGTCTAGCCGCTAGGAAAACGGCGTGTCTGCTTTTGAATGAGGCCACACACCACAGTTAGGATTTTACACTACATCACTATATAATCGATGCAAGCGTTTTTGAAGCCTAGCGTAAGTTTCAGCCCAGTGATTAATGTTGAACCGATAGTTTACAATTCAAAAAAAACAACATCCTACAATCATGTCCCTTGTTTTGAGGGGAATTCGGCACTGATGACCATCAATCAACATCCAATCTTTCAAAATACATGACCTTACTCTTTAGGTTTGACGTCACATTTTCAGGCCTTTGTACTCACCAGTGACCCCTATCTTTGCTCCAGGTGGTCGCCCCCAAACAGCTTCCCCATTCCTTCTGATTTAATCTGTCAGCTTGGGACCACGTGGCTTGTACCTTGATGACCATACGAAAGAAATTGGCGAGGAGAATCAACTTTCGGATACAATGAAAACTCTCAAAACAATATGATTGTGCGCCTGTCCTATAAATACTTGAGTCCTTAAGCAAGACCCTTGGCGCAATAATTGTTGGTGTGGCAGCCTGTAGACAGTCGGGGCAATGGTGTGGAAGTGACCGGCGGCATTTATGCGATTGCTGTTGTTCGCTCGATCGGCAAGCTGGAAGGTCGTCGGTGGGGCTCCCCTACGTCCGTATCCTTACAGAACTCAACAATGTAGAACATTATGCGTTTATTGTTCCGTACTTTTTTGTTTGATTACTAACAAATACGTGGTACTGTAATTAATGGCACTGAGTATGGAGGTCCCGACTGCAAAAGAAAGAGAATATTTTGAAAAGAAACCGCAATTTCTGTAAAGAGGCACAGAAATGCCCCCGCTCCTGCCCCCTCCCCCCTCACACACACACACCCCCCAGATGAATGAATATATACCATTATATCGTCCTGCTTTACGTGCGTTCAGTGAGAACAGGGGCTATGGCCTCTGTCCGCACTAATCCTCTGGTCACTGAGAGAGCAAAGAGAGGAGAGTAGAGAGAGAGGGGGAGAGAAGAGAGAGCGAGAGAGAGATGGGGAAGCAGTGAGTGTTGGGTGTGGGGTGGGAGGTTGAGACGGGGGAAAGAAGAGGGTGAGGATGGGGCTTCGAATCCGCCATTAGAGCGCTGATTCATTTTGCTGGAATTCGCGCTCCAACCGCGCCTGCCGAGAGTTGAGTTTGCTACTGAATCCATTGGGAAAACTGGAGCACCACTGCGAGTGAGTTTCAGCTACTTAATGTATGCGTTCTCTGAGCATTTTGCTTACATTCCCTGACCAACACTGCAGGTGCCTGTATCTCTTGGGCCTGGTTGACGCTGGGACCATACTGTGGCAAATGAAGCAATGTAAGAGCACAATCCTGTTATGCGGTCTCAGACTTCACACCTAAGTCTCTTTGATGAGTTTGAAATGAGGTCACTATTACTGGCAAGTTCATTGGGCCGGACATGGTTATCTACTATGTCGTCAGTAGGGGATTTAGTAGGTGTTTGTCCTGCTTATTCACCACCAGAGAACACCGGATTTAGTAGGTGTGTCTCTGCTTATTCACCACCAGAGAACACCGCCAAAGTGATTCGGTAACGGTGGACCTCTTGTGGGCTGCCTCAAGACCACTTGACACCGACTGCTCCAAGTGAATTACAGGTGCTGCTATCACAGCGGCATAAGCCAGGGTGTGGCTATAGATGGGCAGCCCAGAGTGAGCGACGTGGAGGGTAATACCACCGGCGTAGCACAGAGGATCAGACAGAAAAAGAAAGGTCTGTTTTTTCTACGTAGAGGGAGGTGAAGAGGGGAAGCGCCATCGTCAGTATTGATTTATCCCCCCCCCCCCCCCCGCCCCCTCCCCCTGGTAGCTGTGGAAGTGGTCGCCAACAAATTCTCCATCATGGAAGACAGGTCCTCAAGCTTCCCTCCCCATGCTTCGTGACCCTAACAATTTCAAATGGCGGCATTCGCTAGAATCATACTACACAGAGAGAACGTTTTCTTTCTTTGCATTCCAAGCCATGCTAGATCCTCAATCCGGTCAGTAAGGTGAAAGTCCACAGTCCGCCGCAGAGATCCTACCAGTCCCCACAGCTTTCTCCTGGACCTCAACCGGACTGGACCACGTCTGGCGTCTCAAGGCTTCAAAGGAGGAGCAGGACTGGAGGATGTGGGTGGGAGTTTTGGGAGCCTCATCCAAAAGGACACTGGTCAGTATGAGAGAGTTTGAGACGTGACTGATGGGAGAGGAGCTGGCAGTGTCCTGTCCACAGCCTGAAGATGGCAACTTGAGCTGCTCTGTCAAGTTGGTGGATGCTGTCCTCTTCAGTCCTAATGTTCAGGCGTTAACGCCATGCTCTTCTGAAGTTGTTCCACCGGATGGGATTTTGCATGATACGCCTCTGTCAACGCCATAGTCAACATGGCCGTTTCTCAGCTCATGTTTTGAAAACCTACCATAGTACCGGTGGCGCACTCCGTTACACTGACTGACTTAAATTGTATTATATACGATGTAAAGTCCACACGGAATAATACTACATTTCTCGCGTTACAAACCGCAACCCACTAACACTGTAAATATAATGACAAGAAAACTATGATGGGGCGCTGGGGGGCTGGGGGGGTGTTGGGGGGGGGGGGGGGGGGCGGGGGGAGGGGGAGGGGGGACGGAAAGGGAAGTAATGCGGAACCTAAGTTCCGTAACATTTGGTAAGATCATTTTGGAGGTAGTGTGTCCCTTGTCACCCCTCCTCACTCCCACCCCCCCCCCCCCCCCCCCCACCCCCCCCCTTCCCGTCTCCTTCCCGCCAAGCTGGAGAGCAGAAAATCGAACAACGCCTCAACAGCTGTTGGTTGGGAAAAAAAGGGGGTTTGGGAGGGGGTTTGTATTTTTTTTTGCTTCGGTGTGGCCTAACTGAGCGTGTGGGGCTAGAGTTTTACCGCTTACATGCAGTGTTTACAGAGTCCACGAGCAACCCTGCCACCATTGTTCAGAGCGTGATACTCTCACAGCAGTATGGTGCTTTTGCGTTTGGGCCGGTAAACATCGTTTCTGGTGTGCTACGCCCGTAAACTTCACCCTCCAGAATTAATCCCGAAGACTATCGAGGTGCATGTTTTGTGACGGCTATCGTCGTTTTCATACCATGCACCCCGATGAATAACTGACCATGTTTTTGGCGCCTGGCACATGGGTCCCTAATCTACAGGTAAAAAGATTTACGGCCCAGAAAGTCCTTATGTCTTTTTCCTCTATTACACCTCAAAGCTGGCAACCTGACTTTTGTTTTTTTTTTTTTGTTTTTGTTGTTGTCGTAGATCACCTTGTAAGCAAAACATGTGCACACATAGTCCGCCCTGTGAACCCATAACCTGTTGGTCCTGAACATCAGAAAGCCATATTCCCGGTGTCTGCCTTTTCCTGTTGTTCACTGTTTACAGCACACCATCTCGTCTGAATGACCCACCAATCCTCCTGTCCTCGCTAGACGTTCTGTGCTCCAGCATCCTTTGTCGCGATACCAACGGTGGTAAACACCAGAAGTCCACAAGCCAATGCACCATTTCTGCTATCTTTTGCTTGCCCATGGTGAGTACAGGAACTAATTTTACTGACCCAATTTTAACAGAATAAAATTTTATTTTTTTTCATTTACCAAAAACAAAAAAAAAAAAAAAAAAAATCACAGAGCCGGCCGAAAATTTTTCATCTAGTCCGAGACTTGTCTTTATTACTTTTGACCTTTGTGTAAACCCCGACTCTACCTTTGTTTTTTTGGGGGGGGGGTTGGGTACCCCAAAGGTTCCCCTGAACAGCAGGTTTCACGGACAAATAAGACGAAGAAAGCCATCGATTTCCCTTTGGATATACTGTCCCATGGCGGCTTTATCCAGAATTTTCAAGGCTTTTGCTTCGAAGAGCAGTGGGAAGCAGCGAGGCTAGGCCGCCAAGTGTAATCGTTCAACTGCCCCCCCCTTCGATACCAACCCGTCCCAGTGGGGTTCACTGCTGTCATGACGTCCCAGCGGTAACATGGAAAAGGAGACGCAACCTCCTTCACAGCTCGCTTTATGGAAAATTGAGAGAAAACTCATCCGCAGTTCACCCACAGGAAAGTAGACGAAAAGTCATCGCACTTTATATCAATGGAAGGGACGAAACTCTCCCAAACTTCACTATCATGGAAAGAGATTAAACTCCTCGCAAGTTTTTTTTCCACCAACATGGAAAGTAGAACCAAAGTCATCGCAACTCACTGGTCACATTGGAAATGGAACGAAACTCATCGCATGTTCCGCCATCATGGCAAAGGAGACAAAGGGTCCCAAACCGCAGCCTTTCCTATCAGGGAAAGGAGAAC
>JADBJO010018247.1:17500-35741 GCA_016801955.1 Conus betulinus | reverse complement strand
ATAGAACGTGGTGGCAGCCCTGAGATGGCCCTTTTGCGGTCGGCTAGGCTAGAAACAAACATAATCTCTCTCTCTCTCTCCTGACCCAAAGGGCGGAGCCATGATTCTTTCAATCTTAGTGGAGGTCTGTGCGTTCGTGAATGCCCTTGCAGTTTAACATGAACCGGCGTGTGCTGTTATCATTGTAAAGAGTCGTTTGAGCCCGTGAGGCGTTACAGTTTGCACAAAGTTGTTGTCGTAGGCCCAGATTTCATCTATTCGTGCTGTGTCTTTTCAATCCGAGCACGCCGTCGCGGCACGGCCAGCACAGACACAGGCTAGGAACTAAGCGCTTTCAATTCCCCATGACACTCGAACCTTTGGTCAAAACTGCGTTCAACTTCTTTCACACACACACACACACACACAATGTCCCCTCCAAATGTCTCGTCTATTTTCAACTCCTATCCCCCACCTCCACCCCCCCCCCTCCCCCCAACCCGTCCATATCTCTTCTACTCAAATATAAACAAGAGAAGCCAATGCTTTGGAGATTACAGGTGCGCAAAAAGAGGACAGTGCGCAGAGTCAACACATCAACAGCATCTCCGTAAGTCGCACCCACAAACACCTGACTCGCAAAACAAAACAGAAAAAAAAAAGGAAAAATACATCAAAGCCACAAAGAAACAAACAAACAAACAAACAAACAAACAAACAAACAAAGTCAAGCACAATACAATTTCAACTACATCTGTCTGCACGTAATTTCCTTTCTGATGTAACGTAAGGGCATAATATGCAGTACAGCATGATACAACTCAGTACAAAAAAAAAATACAATCAATCCAAAACAATCTGTTCAGTGGAGTGCTCCTTTGTTAATACTATACAACCGGCCCGGACACCAGATCTTCACACAATATTGTTTCGACCTTTAGGTAACTTCAGCTCAAAACATCCTAAAACTTGACCTTAAGCTAAAGCTAAAACCTGTCCTTTTTTTCAGAATGTCAATTTAATCCATGCTTCTTTCATTCTACTTTATTGACCGACCGATCTTGACATAATTTCTTAATAGCCTTAAACTGACCTTAGTTTTATCTTGAATCTCATCCTTTTCTTAATATGAAGAAGACCTGAAACTGATTTTTGTTCTAAGTAAGTTTTTTTCTTCTTCTTCTTCTTCTTTTTTTTTTTTTTTTCGTTTTTATTTTTATAATTGTGACTCAGGATCCTAGTTACCCTTATTCAGTGTTCTAATAAATGTGTGTGTACTGACTCCCATTTTGTTCAAAATCAAAGCGTTTCATTTCCAGATTTTGGGAGTATTTTTCCATTTGATATCTTAATTTTAATTCTTTGAAGAATGTTTGCACTGATGGTCTTATTTTGTTCATTCTGCATTTATATATGTAGAATTTTCCCAGTAGAATTATAAGGTCAAGAATTTCATCTGTTTTTGTGTGTTGTCTTCAATGCCAAAGAGAATCAGTTCGATGTTAAATGACAACCTGTGACACGTTGCACATTTTTCTCTCAGAATTAGTTGTAGCTCTATCCAAAAAGAACGAGAAAAGTCACAGTTATATAGATAGTGTTGGATGGTATCTTTTTTCTTGGTTACAAAAGTTGCACATGTCACTGTTAACTATTCCCATCTTCTTTAAAAAACGGTATTTGTCACTAAAATTCTCTGTAACATATTCTGAGTTGAAACCACTTTAGTTTTATTTCCGATATTCTCTTAACTTTTTTTTAAAACCTTTTCCCAGTCAACTGGTATACTAAGTTTTTCTTCCCAGTGTCACAAAAGGTTAATATTTAGAAATTCTATTTTATTAAGTAGGATATCATAGTACCTTTTAGTTCCTTTGGATACACAGATTATCGAATGTATTGCCTTTGTACAGGAATCGCCTACATTATCGTTAATGACAATTTGTCTTGTTCTTTTATACTGTTTAATTGTTTGTAAACAACTCATGTATTCTAAGAAATTTACTTTGCTATTGATCTTGTGTGAGAAAGCTCTGTAACTTAAGAATTCTCCATTGCTGTCTACAAGATCTTTGACGAATACAACATTCCTCTGTGCCCAGTCTTTGTAATAAAAGACTTCATTCGCAATTTTAAATTTATCATTATAAAAGATTGGTTCAGCTAACAGCTCATTTCCGTCCTTAAGTTCAATTTGTCTACAAAATTTTATATACGCTGAGAAGACATCCGTCCAAAACTGGTTTGACATGTTCGGTTCAAAACGTTTGGGTCCGTAACTTTGTATCAAATTAATTTCTGGACAACAGTCTTGTTATATGAATCCACTTTGGGGGTTGAACTATGATCTTTCTCAGCCAAGCTAATTTCAATGCCTCTATGTATGTCTTGATCTCAGGAATACCAATGCCTCCTTCTTCGATATTGTGTACAGAGTATTTTCGCTGGATTTTGTCCGGTTTTTCATCCCATACAAAGTTAAAACACATTTTCTGTATTTGTTTGATCTGAGTGTCTGGAGGATTTGGAAGCAATATCCAGAGATAGATGAGTTTTGATAAAACTAAAGATTTGAGTATCGCCACTCTACCTAGTGGCGTAACAGTCCTTTGCAACCATATTTTGAACAGATGTTTTACCCTAATAGCTTGTCTTTCATATTTATTTCTGTGACACTTCTGATATCGTTAGTAAACCAGAGCCCTAATATTTTAAATCTAAGAGGATTCCATTCCATATCTTTATTCACACTATATATATTCGAAGAGTTTTTCTTGCTACCTAACCATACGTTGAATGTTTTTGAATAATTCAATTTCAGTCCTGATATAATTTCAAACTCATTCAGCCTTTGGAACAGCTTTTCATAAGAGTTTCTGTCACCTTCCAATGTAAAAGATGTATCATCTGCAAACTGGCAAATCTTAAATTCTGTGTCAGCCACTTTAATACCTTTTATATCTCTATCATCTCTTATTTTACAAGCGAGTATTTCCACACATAAAATAAATAAATAGGGTGATATTGGATCTCCTTGCCTGCAACCTCTTTCTATTTTGAAATTAAAGGACATTTTCCCATTTACTAACACATAAGCTTTTATGTCATTGTAAAAGACAGATACCCATTTGCGTATTTCATCTCCAAAACCAAATCTTTTTAGTGTTTTATCCATGTATGACCAGCTAATGGAGTCGAATGCTTTCTCGAAGTCAATAGAGACTAATAAACCGGGTAAACGTTTTTCATCAAGGTAATGGATAATGTCATAAATAGTTCTGATGCTGTCCCCTATGTATCTTCCAGGAACGAATCCTGTTTGGTCTTCGTTTATGAGTTTAGGCAAGATCGATTTAATTCGACTGGCTATAGACGCTGATCCGATTTTATACACAACATTTAGGAGAGTTATTGGTCTCCAGTTCTTAAGGTATTCTTTGGGTTTATCTCCCTTCGGTAGACAAATTATGATTCCTTCTTTCTGTGTAACGGACATTTCGCCTCTAAAGAACCCTTCATTTAAGGAACGAACTACAAAATTGCCTAACTGTTTCCAGAAGAATTTGAAAAAAATTAACTGTCATCCCATCTGTACCTGGACTTTTGTCATTTTGCATTAATTTTAGAGCTTTTGACGCTTCTTCTAATGTTATATGGGTCCTTCTAACTTATCAGATTCTGTTTTTGATAACCTAGGCAAATTATGAACGTAATCTTCCATAGAATATCTTCTGTGTTTTTGTCCTTGTATAGTGTTTGATAAAAATTTCTCGTTTCTTTAAGTAGATCATCTGTTTAGATAGTATTTCCCCTCGTTTTGTCACAAGTTTCGTCATTTGTTTGCTAATAAAATGCCTCTTTTCCAAAGAAAAGAAATATTTCGTTGTTTTTTTTCCCTGTGACGCCCATCTAGCTTTTGATCGAAGAATTATACCGTCTATCTTCTTTTTTTCTAATTTCACTCAACTCTCCTCTTTTCTCTTGTAGTACCTTTAAATCAGATTCGTTTAAGGGTGAGTTTTTTTTCTAGTTCTACTTTTCTACAATTTTTTTTCTAAATTTTTGTTCTGTATCATCCACCTTTTTCTTTTCTCTTATACTATACGATATGGTCTGAGCTCTTATCTCCATAAGTAGTACATCGAGGAACAGCTGATCAGAGATAGTAAATTGAATTTGGTCACTAGGAATTGCTCTATGTTATGTCGATCGTATGGTAAAGCTGCGTACTGCTCTTTAGTTTTCTTGATAGTTTCTTTAACAAGTTCAATATAAGAAGTATTTTTCAGTAAAGATGAATTAAATTTCCAAAGACTTCTCTGTCTTACTCTGCTTTATATTTCAGACTGATACAAACAAGAGAGTGATCACTTCTGTGTCCATATAAAATGTCAGCTTCCTTAACATATGTGATCAGCGAATCGGACACAAGGAAAAAATCTAAACGGCTTTGTTGGAGGGGATTGAGTCTTCTCCATGTGTATCTGTGAGCTTCAGGGTTGAGTTCTCTCCAAATATCAACAAGTTCCAAGTTTAACATCATATCAATTACCTTATCCTGAGACTTAGGATTGTTGATATTTTTATAATTATGGTAGTCAAGGTTTGGATTAATAACAAGGTTCCAATCTCCGGCTACGATTATGTTAGGGATCCCGAAATTTTCTATTCTTTTGTGTAATTCTGCATAGAAAGATGGTTGGTCCCTATTTGGTCCATAAATGTTTAACCAATAAAATATCTTTTTCCATAGTGTTTAGCACTAATATTATATAATTTCCTTTTCATCTTTTTACTGTCTTTTTTTTCTTAAATTCAAAGTTGTTATTTAACAAATAGCTACTCCTCTAGATTTTACTACTATTCGATGCGAATATGCATTCATAACCCCATTCTGCTCTCTAACTTGACGATATATTTTTTGACTGAAGTGAGTGTCCTGTAGTAAGTAGATAGAATGATTTTTCTGACGAAAAAACTGAAATACATCTCTTCTTTTCTGAAGATTTCCTAAGCCCTGGCAGTTAAGTGATGATATCGTTATATTACTCATTTGTCTTACTCTTTCTCTTTATTCAAGAGCACTTTGGCAATGTTCATTGCTACATACTTCAACCTTCGTTTTGTTCTTTCAATTGTCTGGTATAATAAAAGGATCGAACCACTTACCACAAAAAGGAAACAATCTCCAAAAAATTCACGTCTGTTTAACATACTAGACGTGTTTACCCTATATCGCACATGACAAACAAACAAGTAAAAATATCCAAAACAGTTCTGAAAAAATACATTCCTCTGACCATCGTATGCGAACATGTGTGCAGTTCGAGAGGAGAAAGGCAAACATTATCTGAATTCGAATTTACAGAGAAAAAAAAAAAAAAAAAAAAAAAAAAATGACAGCACTCAACAAAAATCACAATTTTATATCACAAAAATCACAAACGGTGTGCAAGTTCACTTTTTTTTCCCCCCCCCCCCCCCCCCCCCCCCCCCCCCCCCCCCCTTTTTTTTTTTTTTTTACTACATATCACCGATAATCATCATTGGTTTTTTTCTTCCCCTCCCTTTTTCTTTTTATGAGACGAATGATGAAAAACTCAAAGGACAACAACAGCTTCGTAGTTTGAGATGACTACTGAGTGCCATGAGGTGTGTCTGTAAGAACAATTACAAGCGCCTCGGAGTTCCCGTGTATGCAGGTCTCAAATGTGTGTGCTTCTGTACCTGCTCTATGTGTGTGCTCGCATGCGCGCGCACGCTCGGGCGAGAGCACGCGCGCGCACACGCACTCGAAAGCACGCGCGCGCACGCACGCGCAAGCACGCGCGCGCACGCACGCACGCACGCGCACACCCGCGCGCGCGCACACACGCACGCGCGCGCACACCCGCGAACTCGCACGCGGTCGATGACTATATATGTAAATATATGCATCTGTGTGTCTGTTAGAGAGAGAGAGAGAGAGAGAGAGAGAGGGGGGGGAGAGAGAGAGCGCATGCGCGCATTTGTGAACTAGCGTGCGAGTGACTCGATGCGGGCGTTCATGATCCTACGTGAGGAGAGGGGGGGGGGGGGGGGGGGGGGGGGGGGGGGGGGGGGGGGGGGGGGCGTGCGTGAAACCCATCAGCAACATGCTTCAAGTGAACTCATCTCTGTTTACGCTCAGTGGACACTGTGTTCAACCTGAAACTTAAGAAACGGTAAATAAATATAAATAAATAAATTCATAATAAATAGATAAAATCGACACCTAAAAAAAAAAAAAAAAAACCGAGAGCAGTTCAGGACCGGAGTTATAACCTCCAGGCCATTCCCAATAGAATTAAGCACCCAATGCATTTGGGCCACTCTCACAGACCATTCCGCACACAAATAGGTAAATGATATACACTTTGCAACGACAGCAAACATTTGTGTGTTTCATCCTGAAAAAATTTATCATTTCAAATGTATAAAAAGAAAAACAAATGAATAAATGAAATAAAGTGGGAGGGCGGGGTCGTAGATCGAAGCAAGCGGGGGAAAAGTCGGCGACGAGGGGACCGGGGGGGGGGGGGGGGGGGGGGGGGGGGGGGGGGGGGGGGGGGGGGGGGACGGGGAGGGGAGGGGGGCCAGAGGGGGACGGGTTCAGCCAGAGGGAGAGAGAGAGAGAGAGAGAGAGAGAGGGGGGGGAGACTCCATTTTCGATACAAAAGCCTCTCTCCACCTACTTCCGACCCCCCCCCCCCCCCCGTCCCCCCATCCATCCCCCCCACGACCCCCAGCGCGCCCCCCCCCCCCCCCCCCCCCCCACACACACACACACATACACACCTTTCCATGCACATATGCTGGCACAAAAAACTAATAAAGAGAAACTTTACATTAAGCAATACATCTATCTTCAACTCTCGGGGAAGCTAATAGACAAAAAAACAAACAAAAAACCCAAACAAACAAACAAACAAACAAACATAACATCAATACATATTTCGACAAAAGTGGATCGCTTCATCGATTCAGTACTCCAACGTTATTTCTGCATCGACAATTCAAATTCATGCATTTAATCTCATGGATGTTTTTCATGCAGGATCTTGTAGGAGAAGACCTAGTATCACTCGGTCTGTTTAAACTATAAAACCACAACACCATAGTAATGATAAAGATAGTGTTCCCCCCCCCCCCCCCCCGAGCTCAGCCCCACCCCCACCCCCACCGCCGCAAAACTGTATTAGCATGGGGTGGTGGCATGGTCAAACCCCCCCCCCCCCCCGCCGCCCCCCACCCCATCCAACACCACCACCACCACCACACACACACACACACACACACACACACACAGCCCCCCCCCCCCCCCCATCCCCCCACCCCCCCACTCCCTAGAAGGGAGCTCATAAACGGGATATGTTTTCTTCTTCCAACATCAAAAGCAAACAACCAAATACAAAAGGATCATACTACTTAGATCGAAAGCCTTTGGCAAACACATTGTAAGTAGCATAAAATACAATATAACAGTATAAACAATAGACCTTGAAAGCCTACAGTACAAGATTCGAAATGCGAGACATTCAAACCAGAGTACAAAATTCAACCTGTGAACCATGGCAGAAAGAAAACAACACCAAGCGGCAAAAAAAAAAAAAAAAAAAGCCCGTAATTCACTGCTTCACCCTGAAATTTGTCAGCGTTCATTTCATACATTTTGACAACACTTCTTCAACATTCATTTGCACATCTAATTTCAGAGTCTGATCATTCTTGAGTTTAGTCAATATCTTTCCGTTTGAAGACCACGCAGTCAAGGTCGCGGAGTGTTCTGAGGCTTTTTTCAACAGTTTGTAATTTAATTGCGTGAGGTCCTCACCCACATATACCCCGGAGTGTTCTGAGGCTTTCTTCAACACAGTGTAATTTAATTGCGTGAGGTCCTCACCCACAGATACCCCGGAGTGTTCTGAGGCTTTTTTCAACAGTTTGTAATTTAACTGCGTGAGGTCCTCCCCCACAGATACCCCGGAGTGTTCTGAGGCTTTTTTCAACCGTTTGTAATTTAACTGCGTGAGGTCCTCCCCCACACATACCCCGGAGTGTTTTAGCCTGCCTGCTGTCTGTCGGCGAGCACACGACTCCGGAGTCTCCTCGAGAAAAACCTTGCGATGATGGGGCGTGGTCGGGTTCCTCCTGGCTTGCCGACTCGGTGGGCCATCTCGATGTCTTCCTGCTTTACCGCAACTCCCACCTCTCGCTGAAGATGTTCACACAGTGTTGCACACAGTTGTCTATCGTTTCGTTCCCCCCCCCCCCCCCCCCCCCCCCTGCTTCTCCTGCACCCCGTAACTCGAACGTTAAACTGACGACTGTGTGTGTTGTCTTGATCATTCATTTCTCTCTTTATCACACTGTCTTCTTTCTTGCGCTGATCCATCTGTGTACGTAGTTCTAGATTCTCTGCTTTTAGTCTCGCGATTTCTGCACTTAAGCTATCTCTTTCGGTTTTCATCTCAAATATGTCACTTCCTAACTTGTCCATTCTCATGTCCTGCCTGGCGGCTATCCTGTTCATGTCTTCTCTCAGTTTTTTTAATATCTTCTTTGGTTGCTAAATTTACAAGACTCAGTTTAATTTCTTCAAGAGTTTCTTGCCGAGCCATGTCTTCCTCTTCACTGCCTTCACTAGCTGTTCTGTTTTTCTTTCTGTCTTGTTTTTCCTTGTCTTTCTCTGTATGAGGACTAACACAGGTATCGCTTGCAGACGATGTTGACGATGGCTTTCTTTGTTTGAGCCTCGTGACCAATATTTAGAGACAGTACTCGTCATTACCTCTCACAAACTCCCTACCTGTATAGTTTCGCTTGTTCACTCCCTCACACCAATAACACACACCACTTTGTCACTTCTCCTTTGAAAACACTTCACATGAAACATGGCCGCTTCTACCGTCCTTCGAATTACAAAATCTCAGTGTTCAAAAACATATTACAATCGACGCAAACTGCTGTCGAAACACGCTCTACACACTGTTCGCCATAAAGAATGCTTCAGTGTTTCGCCATTGCACGGACCTTTCCACCACGCTAAATTCTGAATTCCGGCTTAATTCTGAACTCCGGTTGAAGGAAAGAGGGAGAGAGAACGGAAGAAAACACGTCCTCTCTGTCCGTGAGCGCTGGTCCGAGCGAGGGTCAAAGGTTGATGCGAAACATTCAAATTTAAAACGATAGTAACGCCTGGCCCTACTGCCTTCCGCTTCTGTAGAAAGGGTAGTGTAAACGTCACTAGCCATCCCGGACCCGGGTGATAAGTTTTTTTTTTTTTTTTTTTTTTTTCTTCTGTCCCAACCTGTGCGCCCCACCTCAGAGGCAGTGCACCCACACCGCTCATTCCGACATCCCGTCCACAGCCACAGCCCGGTCGGCCCCGCCGCAGCCTCGGTGATAAGATATTGTGTAATTAAACAGATCGGCCTGCACTTTAAAGTGGGGGGGGGGGGGGGGGGGGGGGGGGGGGGGGATGGGGAGGGGGTTGCTTAAAACACGATAAGGAACTTCTCTTCACCGAACGCTTTATATGCTTTAAAGTTTTTATTGTTGTTTATTCAAAGGGGAGGTTAGCAGCACTGAAGCAAGCAACGGCGTTTCACTCTGTGGAGAGCTTGTCAAAGCTTACACGCATCCGTTGCTCAAATTCAACTAAATGTAGGAACGCTTCGAAGCTGGTTGCCTCTGATGCATACACATGTATTGACATCAATGATAACAATGATGATAATGATGACATTTACGTAACACACTTTATCTAGCGCAAGGGGACAAGTCAAAGCGCCTGCATACTCGATTTGCATATACACATATTATTTATTATCACACAGTCTTAGAATAGATGAGTAAATGTACAAATAAACAGATTAATAAATAATGTCCTTGATGAAAGAGCGGGCAATCCGATATAGAATGAAAGTGTGAAGGTTTGCTGTCAGAAATGTCCACTGTTCTATGACGAAGAGGGAGAGACAGCTTGCTCCAAGTCTGTGGACCAGAGACGGAGAGGCGGCAGACTGTTGATCGGTAGATCTGGGGTCTTGGATAAAAGTAGATCTGGCGAGAATGTGGTGAACAGAACGGGATGTGAAGGTGCGGACAGTCACACAGAAAGAACAGGGCAGAGTTAGGACGGTATTTGTGGCAGAAGGTGGACGTCTTCTACTATATCCCAAGTGAGACAAGAAGCTTCTGGAAAGAGTGCAAGAGAGGGGTGATACCTTCAGATTTTTTGTTTTGACGATAATTTGACCAGCAGAATTTAATTTATTGAAGAGGTTGAAGAGATGAAGCTGACAAGCCAGACGAGAGGACGACAGTAGCAGGTATGAGAAATAATGAAAGAAGCGACAAATTTAGATGTAGCGTCAATGGGGAAATACTTTCAAACAAGGCGAATACGCCATAGATGAAAATAGCAAGACTGGCAAGTTCGAGAAATTATTTTTTGTATGGACAGTGTGTTGCCAAAATAACGCCAAGGCTCTTGACCGAGCTGAAAAATGAGCAGGCATATTGAGTTTGATGGAATTGACAATGAAAGAAGAGTTTTGTTTTGTTACTACGAGCATGGCTTTGGTTTTATCAGCATTTAACTTTATTTATTCTGAGTCGTCCAGTTTTGTCTGTCAAAGAAGTCAGGTATTTCTTGCGGAACAGAGGGGAAAAAACTGAGGAGAGTCACTTTTCTCAAGTTGAGTGTCGTCTGCTTCAGAATGACTTTTTGACATTGTGATTGTTGACAGTATCGGCAAGGGGAAGTGGAAAAAGAACAGGGCCTTGGACTGATCCTCACAAGTAACTAAGTTGAGTTTGACCGGTACTGAATAATAACCATTGGCTGAAACGTATCGAAATGGGTCAGTAATAAAGAAACTGAGTCCGCGGAGGGTTATACTACTGATCCCAAATATATTTTAACGATGTAAAAAAAAAAAAAAAAAAAGATTGAACGTCAATAGTGTTAAAAATATCTGGCATATCAAGTAGAGTGCGAGCCGAAATTTTTCCATGGTCGGACGCTAAGAGCTGTGGACAGAATATAGGGCAACTACTCAATGCTGTGGACAGAATATTGGGCAGACTGAAGTGGTTGAAAGACTTGTTGTGGTCAAGGTATTTGCTGAGCCGCTTCACGATGCCTTTCTCTGGACATGTAGGAAAATTAGGTGCAGGTTGATAGTTTCTTAGAATATTTGAACGTTGTTGTTTTTATCAGAAGGCAGACGACTGCAGTTAAAAAAATCGCGAAGATGAAGAGATGAATAAATGATATTGGTAATAGCGGAAAGAAGCTGTGGATCGCACTGTGAAAAGACAGAAGCGGGTATGGGAATGGGTTCACAGGAATTCGGTGTCATTCTTTCCAGGATCTTCAGGATATTGTGTTCCATCATGCAGGTAAAAGAGAGAGGAAAGATGTGCCTGTAAACTGTTGATGAGGTGAGTGGATAGGAAAGGTGTTTGATTTATGTTTGTACGAATGCCTCGAACTCCATCAGAAAGGATGGGAGGAGAAGTGCACAATGGGCAGTGGAGATGGTGCTTAGCTGGAAGAAGAGTGATTTTTTTAAAGAGCTAAAATGCTCATTTGCTGGAATACATTGATTTCGTGGACGTGGCATTGTTGACCAAGGGAGTTTTTTTTTTTTTTTTTTTTTTTTTTAGATTAGGAAATCAAACCATTCATTTTGTTTATTTGCTTATGGGAGGTTTGCTGGCGACTTTTCAGTTTTAAAGGTGGTCAGCGCCATTACAGTTGCCACCACTTCTGTGTTGCAACGGCACTGTCAGGACAGTAGCATGGTACAGAGGCCTGTTAGGGAGGAGAATGGTGATGTGTGGAGCCTGTTCAGCTGGTTAGAGACGGAGGACAGTATTGTAGAGTTTAGGGAAGTCCACATGGGGGAGGACTTTGAGAGAGGCGGTCAGCAGCAGCTTGAGAAGAAAATGTTCCAGTGTTAGTGGAGGTTGCAACTGGTAACAGACTTTTTGATTTTGCTTGGTCGTTGACTGACACTCATGCAGTAGTGTCATCGGTATGGTGGATGATGAGAGCCAGTTAAGAACGTGTGTGGATCTGTTTTGGTTCGGTGGCATGCTGAGAAAAAAGAAAGCGGTCGGATAGAGAAAAGCATCATCGTTAGAAATCGGGAGAAGACTGGTTGTCAAAGCGAAGGTTAATATCTCCGAGTATGGTAATTTGGGGAGATAAATGTCATAAGGATCCAGGAGAGACTGAAACTCATCACGAAACATATATATTTTTTTCGTTTGTATTTGAGGCTTGAAGGAGGACAGTAAATACAGCGGAACATGATCGAGGGACCGGAGACGTTGACAGTAATTTTGAGAGCTTCAGACCAATCATGTGGAAAGACACTGCTGAGTGAAAATAGAAAACGAACGTTTCAACAATCGATGACGATGATGCCACCACCTGCGCATGAAAGTCAGGGTGGCGGTGATGAAGTGACCCAGAGGGAGCACGAACAATAGCGGTACACGTGCGTTTGCCTGGTCCAACGTGCGCGCTACAGGTCTCCATGTCACAGCTAGGGAACCTTTGTCTTTCAGCTCCTATCTGCCCTCCGCTAAAGTGTCGTTCGTAAAATCTCTGCATTTGAATCACAGGCATTCGTGCCTCCGAGCATACATGAAGCAAGATCAGAAGTAGGAAATGAAAACCTGAGTTCACATAACATCTCGTTCATGATGACTGGCCATGTCTGCTTATGGTGGCATCTGCTGTTTTGTCCCGTGATATTAACTGGTCTTACATCTGCTGTTTTGTCCTGTGATATTAATTGGTCTTACATCTGCTGGCCGCTTAACCTTATTGTGTGCGTAATAAATGATGTATTGTTTTGCGGCACAGTTTGCCGCTAAGACGCCGTGGTGATTGATGTAATTTTCTTATGGCATATATTAAACTGATCATTCTAGATTCGACAATATTATAACAAGCAAGGTGGGCCATCAGTTCCTATCGGGGATTTAACTTGAAATACTTTCACCCATGACTAATGTTTGTGTGTGAAAAATTCATGTTTTTATAATCCACGGTTTTCAGACCATTTGTGATGCGTGCGTTTCGTTCTTCAGTTACTGATGCACTATTATTTGTTCCATACGTGTTTCTCTGTTTTCAAAGTTTTCCACACCATATAACCAGTGATAGCAGTCGCTGGCTTCATGAAAGATATCTTTAAGACCGTACCAACCACACCAGTTGCGCGGCAGTCAAATGATGCGATCACTTAAAAAAAAAACTTTCGGTTAACAGTCTTTTCCCTTGAGCACATAATTAAATTGACCGGCAATCGCTGGGCTGCTGAACGAATTAAAACTAAACTGTCCCCTACCTTCAGTGCTGAACCCGTCTCACTCACCTCCACAGATGAAACGTCGACACGTCTGTTCACTGCAAATGTCTAACTGGCAATACATCCATCCAAACTCATTGTGGCTATTTAAATCCTATTGAATTACCTCCTCCCCACTCCCTATGCCTTTCACCCTATCTCTCCTCGTCAGCTGCAGATGTTGAAAACTACGTGAGCACACTATTGTCGTTTCTTCATTATCGCTTTCAGCAAATAGTGGTATTTGTGGTTAGTATTTCTTGGTCCTATGAATGCATTAATGTACTCTTCCTGTGTCCTAGTGCTTGAGACTGAACGCGTGGCATATTGACACAACTGAAAGGGATCAACTCTCTCTCTCTCTCTCTCTCTCTCTCTCTCTCTCGTCATTTTCAACAGCATGAAGTACATTTCCTCTGACATGTTTGTCCCAATACATCCTTTGCTTTTATGTCATTTCCATGGAAAATCTTCTCTGGCCTGTTTTACTTTACAAATGGTATTAAAGGTAAACTCTATAAATGTGTTTGAAGTATGAATGATAAAGTAAGAACAAGGGTTCGTCGTAGAGCGAAAATTACTGATTATATCAATTGTTCGAAAGGAATCAACGAAGGAGATGCATGCAGCCCTATTTTTGTTTTCTTTGTTTGTCAACGAGTTAGCTATTGAAGTGATTGATAATGGTAGACATGGTGCTTTGCTTTCGATTGATGCTTTTTAATTGTTTATTCTGTTGTTGGCTGATGATGTTACTTTGATATCAGAAACTGTTATAGGTCTACAAACCCAACTGAATAGTTAACAACGTGCAGCTGGATCTCTGCAGTTAAAAGTTAATATGGAAAAAAAAGCGATATCATAGAACAGCAATATCATAGTATTCCGTAAAGGAGGATATCTAAGTGCTCGTGAACGGTGGTTGTATAAAGACAATCTGATGCCAGTTGTCAATGCCTATAGGTATTTGGGTATAATTATCTCAACACGTTTAAGTTAAGTAGGTGCTTGTAAGGACTTGTAAGGCCAAAAATGTTTTGATATGTATTATGAAAAAGTTTTTTTTTCTCATTTTTTATCACAAGATGAACAATAAACATTATATATCCATTTCAAAAAAGAAAATTGAATGGTATCTACAAGAAGTTTCATACATCATACTTTTTTTGAATGTATTCATCAAGGTTTTTTTTTTTTTTTACATGAATAACAAAAACAAACAGACAAACAAGCAAACAAAACTACACATGTAGCAAGAGAGATAGAGATAGACAGACAGACAGACAAGATAACAAACAAAGATACGCAGACAGCTAAATGTAGTGCAGACTTGAGATAACCTCAGGTTGTGCAGATACTTCAATCAAAAAGAGGGACATAGGCTACCCAAGAAAGCAGGAATTTTTCACAATATAACTCAATTGTTGAAATATACTTTTCAATCTCATATCGTTTTTTGAGGTATCCACAAAAGACACGGACGGTGGCACTACACTTGTCATCTTACAATGGTATATATACAGTTTTGCTAATAGAATAATCAAATCTAAAACATGGTCAGTTTTAACATCTCTTTCACATCCAAAAATAACCAGATATTCGCTAAAGCGAAATGAGTGAGCCAAGAAACATTTTTGAACAAGATTGGTTTGGAAATCCCTCCAGAACGAGTGTACAAAATGACAGTGCCAAAAAATGTGTTGAATATTTTCTTTTTCTAGGTTGCAAAATGTGCACCTATCATTCCTATTTATGTTCATGTTGAACAGTATACTGTTAGTTCTTAGAATTCTGTGCACTATCCTTATCTGCAACCACTTTAATTTGATGTCCTTTATCTTCCTGATTTTCTTGAAAATGGTGTTCCATTGTATGCTTCAATATATCCTTCTATCCCACTTTTCAAAACAGTTTGGCAATGTGTTTGTTTTTTTCCCAGTAGATCATAAAATGGTCTTGCACTTTTTGGAATAGACTGTATTATCCTGAAAGCTTTACTCGAGTCATGATTTAAAAGATTATTATTTGGCATGGCTAATCCACTACTTTGAATATATGCTCTAACTGCATTAACCATTCCCCTATAAACAATAAAGTTAGTTTGAATATTATATTTGACACAAAACGTATCAAAAGACAGAAATCCTCCATTTTCATCTAATAAATTAGCAACTTGATATACCCCTTGTTCAATCCAGTTCTGATGAAATGGAGACTCTCTGACTATCATGATTCTGGAATTACAAAAGATGGGTTCAGAAATCAATTCTTCAGGATTTTCAATTTCAATACATTTCCCTATTTCTTCATAGGATTTATAGACGCTTAACCAAAAGGCATTCTTATTTCTGGAATTTATAATATTAGTAGCTATCTTATCTATAAACCTGTTTTGTGCATATAATTGTTTCACGATACATGCCTATTTGTGCTTACTAGTGTGTAATCTTCTGATCCAAGCAACTTTTAATGCATTTACATAATTTCGAACATTTGGGATTCCAATACCACCTTGATCAGTACTTTTATACTCCTTTTTCTGATCGTTGTTAAGCAATATAGCTGTTCCCCTAGAATTTGAGGTATGAGGAGCAAAAAAGCAGGAAAAGCCCCATTCAGCAGTTACATATTTTTCAAGTTTTGGATCCATGTGAATATCTTGCAAAAGGTAGATTGAATAAGATTTTGATCGCGAATAGTGAAACACATCCCTACGTTTTTTTTTTATTTGCTAGGCCCTGACAGTTCATGGACAACAGTTTTAATTCCTCACTATCAACCATTATCAAGATGAAATTGTTTTTCACAAATATTGCATATTCGCATGGCTTTCCTAAAAAATTTCAATATGAACATTCTTGAACATTCTCAGACAATCTCTGATCCTTAAATTCAAAATAAATAAACAATGCATTTTTTTGCATGACCTCACATCTGTTTCACACACAATCTGCACTAACCTTAACCACATTTCAAACCATGAAACCCATCAAAGCATAAAAAGTGTATGAACAAACAAAAAACAAGAAACAAAAGTAAAAAAAACACAAAATGTAACATGAAAAACGCGTGCGTAGCACGTGCGGTCTTTACTTGACCGCTAACCATGAAAAAGGGAAAAGCCCAAACTTCTTTTTTTTGTCACAAAATTTAGGTTAACTCTTTTATGAAGATAGATTCAATGATAATAGTAATGGAAAATATAAGAATTAACGACAAGAAGCCCACAATAACAGTATTTAAAAAAAAAAAAGCCATCCTTCTCATCATTCTCATAATTGATTCACAATGCGTTGAGTTCACATCTCACTCCGTCTTACTTTCCTCCATATATCCCTCCAACCTGCCCAGGGAGGCCAGAACTGAAGCTCCATTCCCCCCTGTCCAGCAAGATTTCCGTCTGGCCCCTCCTGCCTCACCTGACTCTCCTGCCTGACTGATGGTGAAGGCGGTGATTTTTTGTTGTTGGTCTTCCTCCAGCTTCCTCTTTTTGCTGACTGAGCGCTCTCTGTAGCTGTTGTCACCTTCCTCCGCTGCTTCACCAGGACTGCCTGAGCACACGGGGGTGGGGGTGGAATTTTTCTGACTTGAACCACTACTGTTATTGCGCCCTTGTTTTCTACCACGCTGTTGGTTTGGTGTCTTATTTTTGTTTCCCCCTCCCATTATAAAGTCCCTTTATCAGAATAATAAAGACAAAAACTTGTTGGAAGAAGGAAAAATTATTAACATTCAAAGAGGCTGTCTATGTCTTTGTTTTACTCACGCGCTTGCTTGTCTACGGCCACAGTCTCCTATTTTCGCATTGTTGCAGAGTAGTAGTTGAAACCACACACACCCCTGATCACATCAAGAACAGGCCCACCACAGGCTCAGTCAGACCTGCTGTGGTCGGAAATCTTCCCGGTTGCTACGGCTGTAATTGCCCATTCCGGTCAGGAAAAAGCACAAAAAGTAAGATGCAAACAGTGTTTATCAACAGTTCAGCTGGAACTACAATACTGATTTTCCTTGCAGGCTGTTCTCAATATGAAGTTTGGTCTCCACTTCAACTTAATCCATTGCGTATGAAAAAAACCGACCAAGTTTTTTTCTAAGTCAGAAAATACGTGGCCTGTGCGACGCAGTTCAGATAACAACTCGCGGAGCTGTTCTCTAAGTGTGTGTGCACTCGACGACGGCCAGCGGTCAAGTTCGTATCATGAAAAAGTTATATACTCTAAATATTTTTTCTTTCACGTTATTTATCAAACTCTTTGACAACCAGGTTCAGCCGATTGTGCAATATGGTTCTGAGTTACGGGGACTGGAAAAAGCGGCTATTTATTGTGAATCGGTTCATGTTTTCGCTTGGAAAAAGTTCCTTGGTGTTGACAGACGTACTCCAAATGATCTCATTTATGGCGAAACTGGTCGATTCCCTATTTACATTACTTCTGCCATTAAATGTATTCGATATTGGCTGAAATTGCTTTACATGGAAGATTCCAGATTACCTCGTAAAGCGTATACCTAGATTCAAAAGGGGAAAATAATTGAGTAACCAAAGTGCGCCTCTGTCTGTTTGAATATGGATTTGGATTCGTCTGGTTGAACCAGGCAGTTGAGAATATAAAGGTCTTTTTACATCTTTTTCGCCAGCTATTGGTAGATTGCAGATGGCAAAGATGGTCTGATCATATTCATAATAGTGACAGGTTTGATTGTTACAGGAATTTCTCATGTTCTCATAACTGAAGACTTACTTGGACATAGATATGGACAGGCATTTAAAGCATGTAACAGCAAAATTCAGATTAGGAATATCCGCATTAGCTTGCAATTATTTTAGATATCGAACGTGTAGTACTTGTGATTTGATTTGTCCTCTA
>JADBJO010018247.1:0-12500 GCA_016801955.1 Conus betulinus | reverse complement strand
CATAGCATAATATTAGTGGGATAAATGTTATGCAAAATTTTCCACTGCAGCACTCTCAATCGTGTTTCTTTTGTACACAAGCGAGGGATCTACCAAATATTCTTGTTTAATTCTATGCCAAATTTGTTTTTTCCAAAAGCTAAAGGCACAGGGATCCGATTTTTGCAACATACATATTGTTTTCCGAAATTCTTTACAGGTTATCAGTTTCTTGCCACAAAAGAGAGGGGGATCTGAAAAATCACTGTTACACCGATCTTCTTCACTTATACTTGAAACATATTGTCTGACAGCAGCGGTTACTACATTATAGGCCTATTCGAGTGTTCTGGAGGGCGAGTCTCCAATCCTATTACGTATTTCAGGCAAAGATAACATTCCATTGGCACCAAACATATCCTGAACTATCAACATACCACCTCGTATCCAATCGGGAAATAAAAGAACGTTTCCCCGTTACGTAATGCCACGGTTGTTCCACAAAAGGGAAGAATGTGCTAAAGATCCATCATGCTTATTAAGATCTAACCATGTTTTTAACACTGTTTTCCAGAAAAAAAGAATTAACTAAATGTCAACCTTTAAGCACACCACTATTAACATTTGCATAGAAGCACACGTAATTACTGCCAAACGGAGCAAAAATCTTTTTCGAGATAAAGGACCACTTCTCATTTTCTCCGGCTCTCCACAGACGTATTACCCAATGCAGAAGAAACGCTGACTGCATTTGTCTGACATCTATCATTTTCAAACCTCCCTGTTCAAAGTCTTTACAAATAACATTTCTCTTAACTTTTTTTTTATTACAGTTTTGCTTACTTATGTAAGCAAAAATGTAAGCAAAAAAGTTTGTATTCAGAATGATATTAGGGTACAACTCCCGTCATGACGTAGAAGCAAAGACAGGAACTCTTTATTTCATTCTTAGTTCAACGCGAAGCCAGTGCAATGATTTAAAGAGAGGTGTGCCACACTGAAACTTGCATACTTTTTAAAGATCAGTTTGTCGGCAGAACTTTGGACCTGCTGAGAAGTCTAAGGGATTGCTCACAATAACAAGCAAGAAGTGAAAAACAATAACCCATCCTGGACAAACTGTATGTCGTAACAAATGTCTTAGTTGCCTCTAAGGCTGCTGGGTCATAGAAACTCACGCCTCACGTCTCATTGATTTTTTTTTCTCAATATTTTGACCATCATCATCACCGTTAGTATTATTCCTATCAGTATTATTACCATCATTACTACCTCGAGTCACACGTTGTCTCCTCCCTGACAACCTCGTTTTCATTCAACGCCTATCTTGTACGGATTGATATCAAATTTTGTAATGTCAGCAACACAAAATTCAATGCAACTTGTCTTTTCCATGCGTGAGTAGCGAGGCGTGAGCTGCTATGGCCCAAAGCCTGAAATGTGAGATGTGAAGCGTGAGGCGTGAGACGTGAGGCATGAGTTTTTATGGCCCAGCAACCTAACGTGAGGTATCGGCGATGGAACCGATGTGTCCGTGGGCCCTTTGTGCTAACAGCTGTCCGTATGCTAACAGCAATGCACACTTCTTTGTGGATGTCGCCCTCATCTTTCCCACAGCCGTGCGCATGGCGCGTGTTGTTTCGTCACAGTGCCAGCTCCATCTAGCGTGCGCCTCAGTCAAGTTCCAACGCACAGGAAGGTGCGATTTACCATACTTCCGTCCTGTGCTCTCTCTCTCTCTCTCTCTCTCTCTCTCTCTCTCTCTCTCTCTCTCTCTCTCTCTTAGTGACCAGGAGCAGTGAGGACAAACAAACTGACCCTGTTCTCATTGATATGATATGTATTTGTTCATCAGGCGGGGAAGGGTGCATTACTGTGTTCATCACAGAAGTCTGTTCGCTTTTTCAGTATGCTTTCTTCGCAGTGGATTCTTTATTCAGTGCATTGACTACAATACTCGTATATGTGATTAACAAACAGAAGTGCAGAAAATAAAAGCAAAATGCTCTATTTGGGAGAGCTGTAAGGACGCGTTGCTGCTGTTCGCGTAAAAATACATGGGAAAATGCGGCCATTTTGCCTGACGCCGTCTCCAGCTGCCTTTACCCTGTCTTGCTGCTGGACTCAGATGGTTTTGGATGAGGGAGTGAGGTCGACGAATTGTACAAAACTTCACCTTAAACAAATTCACTTATCAAGTCACCTCTATCATCAATATCATCATCCATTCGTATTCACCTCATCCCTATATTCACCTATTTCATTCGTACGTCCTGTAGCGATAGGCGAGCTGCAATGCGGCAGGTGTGGGTACACTGGCAGCTACAGCCGCAAACCTTGACACATGTGGTTCAGGCCATAGAGCCGTTCACCACTGAACTGGAGTAGCCCTTTTAGGAAAGCACCGCTTACATCCACACAGTTTGAGCAAGGAACTAGAAAAGGTGCCCTGAACATTGCCTGCTCCATTCTTCCCCAGCCAGCCTACCACAGCTGGAGGGGACCCTATAACAGTGGTCGAAATTCAAAGAAGAAAAAGACGAGGGTTATTCTTCTCATCCTTGGCACATTAAATGTGCGTACCGTCCTGGATAGAAACGATGCAAACAGGCCACAGAGGAGAACAGCTCTAATTGGAAAGGAACTGGTTTGGAATAACATTGACATTGCAGCCTTGAGAGAGACCCCGCTTGCGGGACAGGACGAACTTTGTGATCGGGGCTCTGGCTATACCTTTTCTTTTTGGAGCGAAAGAGGATGTGAAGAGCGAAGAGAAGAAAAGAAAGTGAACGACAGGCCGATTACCAGGAAATCCCCCTTTCATTTGGAAAGAAACACCTGACAATTATCAGCGCCTACGCGCCGACCATGACCAACCCAGATGATGTAAAGGACAAATTCTACGGGGATCTCTATCATTGCTGCTATTCTGAAAGCTGAAAAGCTCGCTGTGCTTGGTGTTTTCAACGCTACAGTCGGTTCTGACAGCGACCCCTGGGAAGGTGTCATCGGCAAACACGGAATAGGCCACTGTAACAGCAATGGTCTCATGCTACTCTAGACCTGTGCTGAGCAGGAACTGCTGATCACCAACACAGTCTTCTGCCTCCCTACCCATAACAAGACATAATGGATGCATCCCCGCTGCAAGCACTGGCATCTCATTGACTACATCATTGTCAGGAAGAGGGACAGACAGGATGTAAGAGTCACCAAATCCATGTGCAGTGCGAAATGCTGGACTGACCACCCATCTCATAGTCAGCAAATTTAACATCCGGATCCAACCCAAGAGACGCCAGCAAGGCAAGAAGGCTTCAAGACGACTTAATGTCACCTAGCTGAAGAACACCAGAACCAAGCAGCTATTTGTAGACACTCTGGAAGAATGCTTGAAATCCGCCTCTCTGGACAACCAGAATGTGGAAGCCAACTAGTCAATATATAGAGAACTGGTTTACAACAATGCTGCAGAGATCCTGAGACCAACAGCCAAGAAACACAAGGGCTGATTGATAGGAACTGCAGTGACATCCAGCATTTACTGCCTGAAAAACGTCGTCTTGTGTGCAAAGCAAACCCCAGTGACACCAAGCCTACCTCCAGAAAGATGCGTTCAACAAAATAGCTGAACAGTTCGAGAGACACCACGACAGATGCAAGACACATGGCTAAGCAAGAGAGCTGACGAGATCCAAGTATATGCTGACAGGCATGATATGAAGAACTTTTATGATGCCTTGAAAGAAATTATGGACCTACATCATCAAGAACATCCCCTCTTCTCAGCACTGTTAGAAACACATTGATCATTGACAAGGTAAAGATCCTGGAATGTTGGGCAGAACATTTCAACTGCGTACTAAACTTCCCATCATCTGTCAATGACAAGGCCATCGACCGGCTCCCTAAATGCCCACCAACAAAGAAATGGATGAAGCACCAATCCTCCTGGAGACCCAGAAAGCGATATGTTTGCTGTGTCCAGTGGCAAAGCCCCAGGATCAGACTCCATACCGGCTGAAGTCTACAAAGACTGTGGCACAGCTCTGACTGAAAAGCTTCATTACTTGTTTCTTCTGATGTGGCAACAGGGGACTATCCCTCAGGAGTTCAAAGATGCATCTATTATCCATTTGTACAAGCGCAAAGGGAACACCCAGGCTTGTGACAACCACCGAGGCATATTCCTCCTTTCTACAGCAGGAAAAATGCTTGCCAGGATTCTGCTGAAGCGCTTTATAACACACTTTGAGCAAGAGTTTTTGCCGGATAGCCAGTGCGGCATCAGAAAAGAAAAATATCAGGAACAAAATGCCGACCTGTTCTCCACTATGTTGACCCGACCAAGGCCTTCGATACTGTCAGTAGAGAGGGCCTGTGGAAGATTATGGCCAAACGGGGATGCCCACCAAAACTCATCTCTATGGTGCGGCGATTCCATGATAGCATGCAGGCCCATGTCTAGGACAACGGAGAGACATCTATCTCATTCCCTATCACAAATGCGTGAAGCAAGACTGTGTTTAGACACCCACTCTGTTCAGCATCATGTTCTCTGCAATGATGACTGATGCCTTCAGATGAGACGTAGGTATCGACATCAGATTCAGAATAGATAGAAAGCTGTTTAGCCTCAAAAGGCTCCTGGCAAAATCTAAGGTTATGACAGACATAATCAGGGACTTCTGTTTTGCTGATGACTGCGTTCTCAATACTGGCCCAGAAACTGACATGCAATCCAGTATCAACAAGTTTTCCGTAGCCTGCACCAACTTCGGTTTCACCATAAATACAAAAAAGACGGACGTTCTGCATGAACCCGCGCCAGGAAGACCCTACGATGCGTCTAACATCACAGTTAATGGTGTAAGACTCGCTGCAGTGAGTAATTTCACCTACCTTGGCAGCACACTGTCCCAGAACGTCACCATTGGTTTGCAATCAGAATTGCAAAAGCATGTGCAACCTTTGACAGACTGCACACCAATGTTTGGAATAGAAGAGGCATCAGTCTCAAGACCAAGCTGAAGGTGTACAAAGCAGTTGTTCTCCCCACACTCCTCCATGCATGTGAAGTGTGGGCAATGTACCAGCGAAATGCCAAGAAGCTGAATCACTTCCACACAACCTGCCTCAGAAAATTATTAAAGATAAAATGGCAGGACAAATTCCAGACATAAAGGTGCACGACCAAGCAGGCCTAGCATCCACACCATCCTGATACCGTCTTAGCTTTGATGGGCAGGTCATGTAGCTCGCATGCCAGACCACGGCTTCCCAAGAGGCTCTCTTCCACAGTGACTTCCAACAAGGAAAGCGTTCCCATGGAGGTCAGAAGAAACGCTTCAAAGACACTCTCAAAACATCCTTGAAATCGCTTAACAACACCCCTGACACATGGGAACAAACTCCTATGGATGGAGCTAGATGGCGCTACTCTATCCACAAAGGTGCCCGTTTATGTGAAGAGAGGACAGCTGCAGCGCAACAAAAGAGACAGGCAAGGAAAGCCCGCGCCAGCAAGTATATCCACAAATCAAAATTTGTTGGAAGCCAGGAGAGACTTACAGTGCAGTGCCTTCCTTCAAGTGCTCTGCACGGCTGATTGAGGGGCCTGCAAGTTCCAGTTTGAGACTGCATGTGACTTTGGCGCCATTGTACAAAAGAGGAGGAGGAGGAGGAGGAGAGAGATGGCGGAGGTGGAGGAAGATGAGGAGGAGAAGGAAGAAGAAAACGGCAGAGGAGAAGTAAGAGGGGGAGGAAGAGGAGGTGGAAAAGGAGGAGGAGGAGAAGAAAAAGAGGAGTGATGGTAGAGGAGGAGAAAAGGAGAAGGAGCAGGAAGTGGCAGAGGAAGGTGAAGAGGAGGTGGAGAAGGACAAGAGGAAGAGGAGAGCGTGGCAGAGGAGGAAGAAGAGGAAGAAGGAAAAAAGGAGAGGTGGCGGAGGAGGAAGAAGAGGAGGAGAAGAAGAGAGGAGGTGGCAGGGAGGGTTAAGAGGAGGAGGAGAAGGAAGAGGTGGCGGAGGTGGAGGAAGATGAGGAGGAGAAGGAAGAAGAGGGCGGCTGAGGAGAAGTAAGAGGAGGAGGAGGAGGAGGAGAGGAGGTAGAAAGGGATGAGAGGAAGGAGGAGGAGGAGGAGGTGGCAGAGGAGTAAAAAAAGTTAAGGAGGAAAAGGAGGTGGAGGTTCGCTGCAAGAGAAGGATTTCATATTTACATTTCCCTGACTTTTCATTTTCATTATCTTTATTCCCCTCCCCCCCCCTCCCCCTCGCTGCTTTATTTTTCCCCGTCAAATCTTTGCCATATCATTAATGTAACGAGGGAGGAATTGGTAGCCTGCACTTGTTTTCTCACACCAATAAATTGTTCAACATATCATGGCTTGGTCAATCAGTAGGAGATTGCATCTCTTTGGAGATCCAAGTAAAAACTGTCGTGAACAATTCTCAGCTGCTGACAATGCTTGGGATATTTAACAGTTGAGCTGACCATTCTGACTCTTGACAAGTTTTGACGTCACTTGCATCCTTAAATGGATCCTCAAGCACAGGTTCAAAAATTTACCCTTATATCTTATACGGTTCACATATGACAGATTTTCCAGCAGCTTATTTCTTTAGCACATTTCATCTCGTTTTACTTTTCTGTTAAGGAGATATCATCGCGTGAGGACTTGTCCACATACGCTAAACCACAACCGCTAAGTTTCAAGACTACTCTAGGGATGATTTAAAGCTGATGGATTAACGAATTGATGACTAAGTTCAGGGAATTCAAAAAGAGGGTCTCGTGGTGTCAGGCTACTGATTCACGCACAAATATTTACACATGCATGCATGAATACAGCCAATACTCCATTACACAACAGTCATCCAACTCCACACAAATCACAAGGCGCTAAACACCAGGTTTTAAAAGTTCATTTCCCCCAGTATCTCCTCTTCTCCCATCTTCATACACAGCGCTGGTGGGGTTTATTATTCCGTCTGTTCACAGATCATAATTCACTTTATATTTCTCCTGGGGTCAGTTCATCACAAATATCGGTACCTTCATTCCTTTTCATTCAATCACGAACATCTATGGTGGACATCATACATGTTTCCACCTACCCTTTTCGCTTGGTTTCTGCAGAGCATAACTCTATGGCGAATCGACTTCGCCTCTGCACCTTTGGTCAGCCTACCACTATCTCTGGCTATCTCTGGCTGTTCCTTCCAACATCTTTCTGGCAGGGGGGTATGGCTCCCGTAGCTCACCCGACTCTCCTCCAGTCACAGCCTCGTCTATTTCGCTACTGCTACCATAACGGCGTAGCTAGAAAACAAAATAAGCTATGATGACTATACTGCCCACAGTTAGCAGCAATCCAACATAAACACTTTTTTACAAAATAATTTCGATTCCCAATTTCACGATCGAAATGGATAAATGAAAAACAAAGACTGGAACTTTCATAGTTCCTTAAAATTGTATCAAATACTTACTCTTGTCTGAATCATTCCCTCAAATTCAAAATACATGCGTAAGCATGTTACAGACTCATGTCTGTTTTAATTGGGCCTGACAGTCGGCGGCCTCTTTTCCATTCAATCAGCGCTGTTGCTCGAATCTCTCTCCACACTCACTTCCAGTGTGTTTAGCTTTTTTTTTACCCAATTTTTCTTAACACAGCTCACATTCAAAACAAAAGAAGTGACCTGCCCTTTAAGAACGACAATCCTACGCCGTTTCCTTTTCACACATTTAACTCCCTTCACTCGCGCTTAACCTTTCAATACACAGGCGCTTAAAACTTTTCTTTCCATGTGCCTGACACCCCCCTTCCCGGGAACAAGATTTATCTACAGGAGAAATCTTGCAGGAAGTTATGCTCCAAGAAATCCAACAAAAAGATCTATGTACATGAAACACCTCAATCCTATACATTGAAGGAATCATACAAAGGAACATCATAGTCATCATCAATACATTATCAAAATAGAAGCCATGAACCAAGTCATCCAAAATGAGTAGTTGTAAAAATTACTGACACCCATCAGAAGCCAAAATGAAACCTGCCATATGACATTCATATTACCACCAAGAATGACCAAAACTAAGACCATGCCAAAACCGCTGCAATAGTCAATTCTTTGTTGCACTCCACACAAAAAAACATGTTACATTCACCCATCAATATCCAAGCATCACATCATTAAAGATATCCATCATAATAGATTGTCTTATACAATAGCATGACAATACAAAATCTGCCAAGACTCATGATACAATGTCAAAATAAGACAGTAGCAAAACCCATATGTCAAAATAAGACAGTAGCAAAACCCACAAATGCCACAGTGCAAATGCAAAATGAACTATAGCACCATAAGAACATCTGCCATGGACTCCATATATAAAATTCCTCAAATTATTCCAAGCACACAAAGCAAAATCCTTACATTTAAAAAAAAAACACACAATGCCCAGAAAAATAATCCATCCAAAAATTGAACAATACTCTTTCAATGTCTTATACAAAATATGTTGCATCTCTTATTCTTACACAAAACAGGTAACAGCATCCTGAAAAATGTATCAATAGAATAAGAAAAAGACAACAGTACAGTAAACTATTTTTCTCACATTATGTTCTTGAGAAAAATACAAAACCATACAGCAAAACAACAAACAGATTTTCACTGACGTGACAGCAAGTCCGCAAAAGTATTTGAACTTCCAGCGATAGGCTGCACTGAAAATTTGTATTCCTGAATACTGAGAGCCCAACGCAAAAGTCTGTCTGTTTTTTTAGTCTTTGACGCTTGTAAAAATGTAAGTGGACGATGATCCGTCTGGAGGACAAAAAGTTCTCCCTGTCAGAAATCTGGAAAACTTTTCCAGTCCCCAAACCAAAGCCAAACACTCTCGCTCAATCGTGGAATACTTCTCCTGTGCCTGCGAAAACTTTTTACTGGCAAACTGCACAGGATGAAGAACTCCTGCCTTGTCCTGCAAAAGACAAGCACCCATGCCTTTGCTACTAGCATCTGTGCGTAGAATGAACTCCTCAGAGAGGTTAGGTAGTAACAGAACAGGAAAACCATTCAGTATCCTCTGTACTTCATCCAAACTCTCCTGACATTCCTCAGACCAAGTACCTGACGACACTTATCTCCCTTTGTCAAATCTGTGAGAGGGGCAGTGATAGCAGCGAAATGAGGAACATAGCGACGATAGTACGACAAGAGTCCCAGCAAAGAACGAACCTGCTTTTTTGTTTTAGGACGATCAATAGCAAGAATCTTCTCAACCTTCTTTGCCTCAGGCCGAATATGACCAACAGAAATCATATGACCTAAAAACTCAAGCTCTTGATATCCTGCCTGCACCTTTGAAGGTCTAGCTGTCAAGCCAAACAATCTCAGACGACTTAACAATAACCTCAAGGAACTGAGAAGTTGCTGCCAGGACTTAGCCGCCAAAAGAATGTCATCAAAAAAACTGACTGCGGAAAACTCATGCAGCTTCAGCTTACGCATCATCCGAGCAAAAGTCGCCGGAGCATTCTGTAACCCAAAAGGCATGCGAGTCCATTGAAATAGACCAAAAGGAGTCTGAAAAGCAGTCTTAGGCTTATCCTCTGGCAACATCGGAATCTGCCAGTAACCTTTTGCTAGATCCACTTTCACAAAGTACCGACCATGAGAAAGTTGACAAAGCAAATCTTCAACATCTGGAATCGGTTCAGAATCAAAAACCGTAACCTTGTTCAGAGCCCGATAATCTATACAAAAACGAACAGAACCATCCGGTTTTCCTACGAGGACAACTGGAGAACTGTATGGGGAAGAAGACGCTTCAATAACACCTAAGCGTAGCATGACATCAATCTCCCTCTGAACAATTTCCCTTTTAGCAAAAGGTAATGGGTAAGGTTGATTCTTACAGGTACATCTGTAGTCACATGTATTGAATGAGGTTCAACCTGATCAGCCTTACCAGGAGTATCTGTAAGTACATCACTGAACTCCTCCAGTACAGATAACAACTGTGTCCGCTTAGTATCAGACAAATCAGGATTCACCTTGACATCATGAAAAGTCTCACCTTTGACTGACAAAGTGGGTAAGGTAACACAATCACCTTCCGTATCCTGCACAACACCAATGCAGCAGGACTGAACAGAAGACACACTCGACTGGAGTGTCACAGGAATAACACCTTTCCTGTACGTACCCTATCTGTACCCTGACTAGGCACAACACAGTCTCGACAGGTAGAAAATCAGAAACACAAGATCCTGACACAATACCTGATGAAATAGAATGATCCACACTGACATTGATTGCAACATTGTCCTGTCCACATACAACTTGAGCATGTTAATGTGGAAAACCTTGCTCTTGCCATGCATATCAATGCGGTAGTTGACTGGAGAACATTTCTCTTGAACCATAAAAGGACCTTTCCAGGCAACTTTAAGCTTATTCTGTTCATCACTCAGTAGAACAAGAACTTTGTCACCAACCTTCAGAGTACGAAAAGAACTTTTCCTGTCAGCGTAAGTCTTGTAAGTATGTGTTTGAATGTCCGCTGTCTGTTGCGCTTGCGCACAACTGTCAAGTATCCTGTTGTGAAGGTCATGTACATACTGATATACATTTCTGTCCTCAGAAGAAACAGGAAAACCTGACCATCTATCCGCTAAGATAGAAAGTGGACCACGAGGAGAATGTCCAAAAAGGAGTTCAAATGGGGAAAAATCCCAAAGTGGCATTCGGCAACTCCCGATAAGCAAAGAGTACTGCAGGAATGTACCTATCCCAATCCTTTGGACGGTCACGACAGACTTTCCTCAACATCGTCTTTAAAGTCCCGTTAAACCGCTCCACCATCCCGTTGGACTGCGGATGATAGGGAGTGGTAGTGACAGAGGAAATGGATAGAAGACGGTAAATCTCCTTCATCAGATCAGACACAAACTGAGTCCCACAATCAGTGAGTATCTCAGATGGTAAACCAAACCTCGAAAATATTGTCAACAAAGCCTCAGCCACACTCACAGTATCTATGTGCTTCAGTGGAACAGCCTCCGGAAATCGAGTAGCTGTGTCCACAAGAGTCAATACATACCTGTGTCCTGAAGACGAAACCTCGAAAGGGCCAACAAGATCCATAGCCACTTTCTCAAACGGAACAGAGACCAATGGCATCTTATGCAAAGGCGCACATGGTACTCTGTTACGGGAAACGGTTCTCTGACAAACATCACAAGACCGACAATAGTCTGTGACAGAACGAGAAACTCCAGGCTAAAAGAACGAAACAGAAGAACACGCTGAAGCGTGCGCTTGACACCACAGTGACCAGCGAAAATCGCATCATGCGCAGTATGAAGAACAACTGTACGCAAATCCTTCGGAACCACAACCTGACGTACAACTTCACCTTTATCAGGAAAAAACGACACAACACACCATTAACCAACTTGTAGGTAGGATTAGTCAGTGGGGAAGGTAAATCAGTGACAACTGAAGAGTACAGGTGTGTCAAAGTACTGTCCTTACTTTGCATAGTAGCCAGTTCTGTCGGAGTGACATCAAAAAAATGGTCAAGTCCGGTACAGGTAATGGTACTAGTGGCTGTTTGTCCTTGAGTACTTGTTGCCTAGTACTAACACCACAAGGAATAAAAGAACCACCAGTCCCTGAACTGACTGAAGCAACTCCAGGCAAGTTACCCAGGATCAAGTCTGTGACAGGATTATCAATCACACAAGCCTTGACCTGTCCTTCAAAATAAGGAGTACTGACCTGAACAACCGCTAGTGGAAAAACCTCAATCTTACCACCGAACGATCGACACTGCTGCTGCTCACCAGTGAACTGTTCTGGCAACACAAATGAGCGGCGTACACCCGCTGTAGTACAACCTGTGTCCCTGAGAATAGAAGCATGGAAACCATTGACTGTTCCCTGACTCAACTAACAAACCCTCAGTATTTGTATGAGACACCATAGTATGTGCAGGTTTACTCTCTGTTTGGGTAGGGTTATTAGTATTGACACTAACTCCTGCAGATTCATCTGGGTACGAACAATCACGGACCAAATGAAACATGCAATGACACCGGTAACACCCAATCCTGAGAGGTTAGTGTGTTGTTACCTTGACCACGACCACGACCACGTCCGCGCGGCAACCGTGAACGGTACTGACGATGACCGCCTCTTCCACGGTTAGCACCGTCGCCCGTCTGAGCAGCCTGCTGTCCTGTAAAGGAAGCAGTCTGGTCAGCACGGTACTGAAAATTTTGCGAACCTTGAGCACCTCGGTAAGTGCCTCGACCACGATAAGGACGTGCGTTCGAAGATCCTCGACCTGCATTCGGATTTTGGTACGAAGGGAAATGGGTTGACACATTTGTCTCAAAGACCGAGTCAGAAGCCTTTCGACTAAAAGTCTTATCCGGATGCGCTGTTTTGTATTGTTCAGCAAGTGCGCACATTTCTTCGGCACTGGCTACCGAACGCTCT